>PISX010013947.1:0-54775 GCA_004024625.1 Mellivora capensis | reverse complement strand
GTCTTTTTTGCAGAAATGTCTATTCATTTGTCTTCTGCCTATTTCTTGATTGGTTCTTTGTTCTTTGGGTGTTGAATTTGATGAGTTCTTTATAGATTTTGGATACTAGCCCTTTATCTGATAGTCATTTGCAAATGTCTTCTCCCATTCTGTTAGTTATCTTTTGGTTTTGTTGACTGTTTCCTTTGTTGTGCAAAAGCTTTTGATCTTGATGAAGTCCCAATAGTTCATTTTTGCCCTTGTTTCCCTTGCCTTTGGTGATGTTTCTGGGAAGAAATTGCTGTGGCTGAGGTCAGAGAGGTTGCTGCCTGTGCTTTCAAGGATTTTGATGGATTCCTGTCTCACCTTGAGGTCCTTCATCCATTTTGAGACTATTTCCATGTGTGGTGTAAGGAAATGATCCAGTTCCATTCTTCTGCATGTTGCTGTCCAATTTTCCCAACACCATTTGTTAAAGAGACTATCTTTTTTCCATTGGACATTCCTTCCTGCATTGACCATAGAGTTGAGGGCCCATTTTTGGGCTCTCTATTCTGTTCCATTGATCTATGTGTGTCTGTTTTTATCCCAGTACCACTCTGTCTTCATGATTATAGCTTTGTAATAGAGCTTGAAGTCCAGAATTGTGATGCTGCCAGCTTCGGTCTTCTTTTTCAACATTCTTCTGACTATTCAGGGTCTTTTCAGGTTCCATACCAACTTTAGGATTATTTGTTCCATTTCTTTGAAAAAAGTTGATGGTATTTTGATAGGGATTGCATTAAATGTGTAGACTGCTCAAGTAGCATAGACATTTTCACAATATTTGGTCTTCCAGCCCATGAGCACAGAACGTTTTTCCATTTCTTTGTGTCTTCCTCAATTTATGTTATGAGTACTTTATAGTTTTCTGAGTACAGATTCTTTGCCTCTTTGGTTAGATTTATTCCTAGGTATCTCATGGTTTTGTGTGCAATTGTAAATGGGATTGACTCCTTAGTTTCTCTTCTGTCTTGCTGTTGGTGTATAGAAATGCAACTGATTTCTATGCATTGATTTTATAACCTGACACTTTGCTGAATTCCTGTACGAGCAGTTTTGGAGTGGAATCTTTTGGGTTTTCCACATAAAGCACCATATCTTCTGCAAAGAATGAGAGTTTGACTTCTTCTTCACTGATTTGGATACTTTTTATTTCTTTTTGTTATCTGATTTCTGAGGCTATGACTGCTAGTACTATGTTTAATTGTAGTCCTGATATTGGACATCTCTGCCATGTTCCTGACCTTGGGGAAAAAGCTCTCAGTTTTTTCCCATTGAGAATGATATTTGCTGTGGGTTTTTCATAGATGGCTTTTATTATATTGATGTATGTCCCCTCTATCCGTACACTGTGAAAAGTTTTGATCAAGAAAGGATGCTGTACTTTGTCAAATGCTTTTTCAGCACCTCTCTCCATTCTTAAATGCCATTCTCTCTATGTGTGTCTGTATCTTTATTACTTCTTTAAAAACTCAAGTCATTGGATAGGACACACCCTTATCATTATGAACTCTTCTTAATTAACTATATCTGCAAAGATCTTATTCCCATACACGGTTGCATTCTGAGGCTCTGGGTGGACATGGATTTGGTGGGGGGAGGGATGTTACTTAGTGCAATACAAACTCTTATTTTGCTTTTCTCTTTTTAATTTTGGAACAGTTAGGCAGTTGTTTTTGTTTGAGACAGTGTTCTTCAAACTTTACCATACTTTAGAATCACTTGGAGGATTCGTGAAAATACAGCTCATCAGGCTCCAACTCCCAGGCAGAGGGAGAGGGGAAAGCAGGCTCCATGCTGAGCAGAGAGCCTGTGGGGCTGGATCCTAGGACCCTGAGATCATGACCTGAGCCAAAGGCAGATGCTTAACCAACTGAGCCACCCAGGTGCCACCAGAATTTATGATTCTGTGTAGAAGTTCGAGACTGCTGCTAGTCTGGGTACCTCACTTCAATGACTTGTTATGGGCTCAATTGTGTCCTTCCAAAATTCATGTGTTGAACTTCTAACCCCCAGGCTTCAGAATATATGGAGATAGGGCCTTTAAAAGAAGGAATTAAGGTAAAATGAAGTCATTAGGGTGGGCTCTAATCCAATATGACTAATGTCCTTATAAGAACAGGAGATTAATTATCTCTTTCATAATAGACTTCCTCACAGGTGTGGGGTGATAGCTCATGGGGTTTTGATTTGCATTTCCCTAATGTTGAGCACCTTTTTACATACATTTTGGCTATTATTTGTTGTCTTGGGAAAAATATCTGTTTGGGTCCTTTGTGTATTTTTAATTGGGTTATTTGAAGTTTGTTGTTTTTTTTTTTTGCCATTAAACTGTAGGAGTTCTTTATTTTAGACATTAACTCCTTATCAAATGTATTGTGTGCAAACCCCATTCTCCTGTGTTTTCAATTGATTGTTTTCTTTGTTGTGTACAAGTTCTTTAGTTTGATACAGTTCCCACTTGATTATCTTTGTTGCCAAGACAAGAGTTCAGAATTGCCATGGAGGAGGTGGAGGGAAGGGAACCCTTAGATACTATTGGTGGCAAAGTACATTGACACAGTCATGGAAAACAGTGTGGCAGTTACTCAGAAAATTAGGGCTAGAACTACTGTGTGATCCAGAAATTCTCCTGTGTATACATAATTCAAAGGAAACACAGTCAGTATCTTAAAGAGATTTCTACATTCCTATGTTCATCAAAGCACAGTAGCCAGGACACGAAAACAACTTCATGGTCAGAACTGTGAGGAAATCACTTGCTTAAACCACCCAGTCTATGATATTGGTTATGGGAGCCCTAGAAAACTAATACAGAACCACTGGTTTAAGAAGTGAGTAAAAGATGCCATTTACACAATTCCCTATGGCAACTTGTTATCCACATACCAATGACAAATTATTCTCTCAATCCCATGTTTACCTGGTGGTTTGCAATTCCATCCTTAGAGATTACCCAAGTCTCATATTTATTAGAATTTATCTTGGTCTCTATTATGGTGCGTTCAGCCACTTTTTTTAATTTCTAGAGCTCTAGAATGTTTTAATCTGTTGAAATCATATGGGTTTATATGTTAATATGTCAAATGTTTTAGTATTTGAAGATATTTTAATATCTAGTAGGATTATTCCCTTCTAATCAGCCGCCTTTACTCAGAGCTGTTTTAGAAATGTCCCGTTATTCACCTGGGAACTTGATAACATTTTGCCCTGTGTTATTTAATTATCATCACATCTCATTTACATATTAGTTTGGAGTGAGTTACAGTTTTTACAATATTCCTAGCTGAGAACACATTATGTCTCCATTTTTTAAATATAACTTTATGTCATTTAGTATCTATCTATCTATATATTTTTTTATTTATTTGTCAGAGAGAGAGGGAGAGAGAGAGAGAACGAGCAAGCACAAGCAGACAGAGTGGCAGGCAGAGGCAGAGGGAGAAGCAGGCTCCCTGCCGAGCAAGGAGCCTGATGTGGGACTCGATCTGAGGACGCTGGGATCATGACCTGAGCCAAAGGCAGCCGCTTAACCAACTGAGCCACCCAGGCGTCCCTGTATTTTTAAAGATAGTATTCATTCATTCATTCATTCATTCATTCATCTGAGAGAGAGAGAGAGAGAAAGAGAGAGAGAGAAAGGGAAAGGCAAAAAGCAGAGGGAGGGGGAGAAAAATCTCAAACAGACTGCAGTGAGCACAGAGCCCAATGCAGGGCTCCATTTCCTGATCCTGAGCCAAAACCAAGAGAAAGCCTTAACCAGCTAAGCCACCCAGGTGCCCCACATTTAATATATTTTATAGTTTTCTCTATAAATGTTGGCATGTTGCTATCTTTATTTCAGTCCGTTGTATTTTTTTGTTTCTGCATAAGTACCTTTGTAAATGAGGTATTATTTTCTATTTGCACTCATGTGATTGATCTTTATATATGAATATGATTATATTTTAATGACTTCTATTTTTTCCAACATTTTTTCAGTTGAAGCCCAAGATGGCTAGGTAGACAATTATGTCATCTCATAAGTTTTTTTTAAATATATCTTTAGAAGATTTTATTTATTTATTTGAAAGAGATCACAAGTAGAGAAGCAGGCAGAGGGGGAGGGGGAAGCAGGCTCCCAGCTGAGCAGAGTCCAATGCGGGGCTCGATCCCAGGACCCTGGGATCATAACCTGAGCTAAAGACAAAGACTTAACCCACTGAGCCACCCAGGTGCCCCTCATCTCATAAGTTTTTGTCCCCCAATTCCATATGTGTCCCTAAAACATTCTCTGTCATGAGTCTGAGCTGGCTAGCTCTATCATTGAGGGCTCCTACGTGAAGTAAATGCTCCCGATCATGGTTCTGTTCATTGAAAATGGATTTATACAATCAATCAAGTGGAAAACTAGCAGAGGATTGGTGGCAAAAACCAAAGCAAAATTATATCCCACGATCTTTTTGGTGGCAGCTCTGCTGCTGGCGCTGAACACGGATGCCATGGAGCTCGGCACAGCCCCTCTGACCTCGCTGCCCTGAGCTGCTGAATTTTCCACTCCTTGCTTACTCTTCATTCTCCTTGCTTTTGTGCAATGCAAGCTCTTGTCAAAGTCAAGGGCCTCTTTCCTCTTGGCCACAGCAACTAAGCACTGACAGTGGTCCGTGCTGTGGGTGGTCAGATTCTACGTGGCTGAAACAAATGCCACGTGCACATTAAGTTCATACTTCTTCTCTTCTTTGTAAGATTTTATTTATTTATTTGAGAGAGCAAGCTCGTGTGGGAGAGAGAGAGAGAGAGCATGCACAGTGCGGAGGGGGAGAGGGAGAAGCAGAACCCCCGCTGAGCAGGAGCCCGATGTGGGACTCAATCCCAGGACTCTGAGATCATGACCTGAACCAAAGGAAGAAGCTTCACCGACTGAGCCACCCAGGTGTCCCAGGTTCGTACTTCCAGATTTGTGCTAACTAACTGTGATAATAAGGGGGGCATTAGATCTGCTCTTGCAGTTTATATACTGCTACCTGGCCAAGTATTAAGCTTTACCAGTTCTCTACATGCATAATTTCATGCTTGCTCTGGCTCCCTAATACTTAGACTAGAAACCCTGTATTCTTGTTTTGTGTTCCTTGGAGTATGAAGTACAGTGCACTTCCTATGTCATTATTTGGCAAACACTTCTGGAGGAGGGAATTGCCAGGTTATTTCTTATCTGTCCTCAGGATTTTGTCCTCTTACTAGCTACATGGTAATAAAGCACTGAGTGAATTGTCAGTTTTATACAGATTGATATTGTTAAATATAGAAAATTCTGTATTGAAATAGAGCACTTGTGCTGTATAAAATCTCCCGTTCCTTAAATTTCTCTCTGTGTTATAATGGATGAAGAGTATCAGCAGGTGAGCTCTTTTCATCTCTTTGAGGCCATCCCGAATGCTCCTCTAATGGTGATTTTATTTTTTATCTAATGTGTTCCAGAGATGCCTTAAAGCATAGAAGGCAACTGTCTGTCTGTTGACTTGTGACCTCGTGGCCCCATATAGGGTTTGGAGTCAGAGAGCCCAGCCAGAGGAACTGACATATATGTAGCCTTAAGTTAGAGTATTTTTGTCACTTTACATAGGTCCTACTTTATGCTTTTGTTTGCTTTATGGGTCTCCAATTAACTTGGAACTTCTGAAATTAGAGTGCTCATTATATTTACCTGACATCCCAAATTTTATCTCTGTTAGTATAAATAAATACATAAATCCTAGATTGGTTCAGAAAATTTGGCTTTCATGGTATTAATAATTCACCTATTTTATCACATTTGGGGCATTTCAGTAAGTCCATTATACCTATATTTTCTGTGCAGTCAGTAAATGTTGTAGCTCTTAAAACCCATGAAATGAAATATAAGTTTGAAAAGCCATAACACTATCAATACATTAATATTTATGTAGCTCTTTTCATGACAAACATTCTAAAATACTCTCCAGTAAAGTAAGAAGAAATAAAGCATGAAGAGAAGGTGAATGATTACAACTCAAAAGGTCACTTGAAAAGGCAAATCAGGGTGCCTGGGTGGCTCAGTGGGTTAAAGCCTCTGCCTTCAGCTCAGGTCATGGTCTCAGGGTCCTGGGATCCAGCCCTGCATTGGGCTCTCTGCTCAGCAGGGAGACTGCCTCTCCCTCTCTCTCTGCCTGCCTCTCTGCCTACTTGTGATCTCTCTCTCTCTCTGTTAACATCCTCTGTTAAATAAATAAATAAAATTTAAAAACAAAAGAAAAAAAAAAGAAAAGGCAAATCAAATGAATCTGTTTGGCCAAGGGATTGACCAGTTTATGCAAAAGTTACAACTCTGCTTAGGTGAGATCAACCCTAGGAAACTAGAGAATTAGAAATGGGCTTGCCACTTCTAATTGTTGTGATGAAAAAGTCAAACCCAGCATGGCATTTCCACTTAATCAGTACCATTCCTCTTGGACTATAAACAAGGAGGGCTCTAGCCCCAAATGGCCCCAAATGGACCATCTTCATAATTCTGTTCATGTGACTTGGCATTTCTAAATGTAAATAGGGGAAAATCAGCAGAAAAATGCAGTCCTAAAAGCATCTTTAATTGATCATGGGGTATTATTTTTTTCACACATCACAGAAGCAAATTATTGATATAAATTACGCTACTTTGTTTCTATGATGAGGTCATTCATGAGTGAAACATAAATCTGGAGGACAAATGGTTTTTAATGTACACCTATTGCTTCTCTAATTGTGGGTTGTCTCCATCTAATTTGCTTTAAAAATGAATGGTTCTACAGAAAGATATTCTTCAATTTAAGATGTTTTTAGTTGTTCTGATTTGATGAGAAATGTTGAAAAAAGCAGAAAAATTACTGGAGTGATAGCACAGGATGCTGTCGAAGTATGTAATCTTCAAGACAGGAATGGAAGAGGCTGGAAAGTCTTGTGATCTTATTATTGTTACTGGAACAATGCAAACTAGTTCTTCCAGTGACTCTGAAGATTGATGTCTTTTTTTCTAAGCTTGATCCCATCATCCTTAAAATGAAGTTCTTCTAATCATAGGTGACTGATTTTTTTCCTTTCTGATCTAGGAAGTCTTAGGAAAAAGACAACTGACCACCATTTGTTGTAGCTTCATATTCACTTTTCTTTGGAGAAGGGACTAGAATGAGAAGTACCAAGAACGACCACCACACTTTATGAATTTGTCATATTCCACTAAGGATCAATGTTTTTCTGATGTAATCAGACACTTGAGCAATAAAACCTTTGGGCTTAATTATCTCCCTCTGTAAGGGCCAACATTCCTTAAATGAAAAGAATACTCATAAGTCATTCTTTCCTGATTAAAATAGGCTTGCTTCCCAGTATATTGTCTTTGCAATGATCACCTCCCTGTTCTTTTGAGAATTCCATTGGCTGGCTCGAATACTTCTAAGGTTTATAAAGAAAAACACTCCATGATCTGACCCCGTCATAACTTTCCATCCTCAAGCCTTACCACTCATTTACTCTCATATGTTCCCATCACATAATGGTGATGTGGTCCCACCACTTTTCCTGCTGTCCCTTACTTATTCATCTGCTCCCTATCTGAAGTCCTTAGGTTGTCTCTCCCTCTCCCACCTGTCTAACTCTTATTCTCCCTTTAAGGTGGGGGGCACCTGGGTGGCTCAGTGGGTTGATCCAGTGACTCAGTTTCGGCTCACGTTATGATCTCGTGGTTGTGAGACTGAGCCCCGCATCTGGCTCCATGCTTGTCTTGGAATCTGCTTGAGCTTTTTTCTCTCTCTCTCTCTCTTTGCCCCTACCGCCCCTCCTCCCCCACATGCTTCTGCACTCTTGTTCTGGGGGGAAAAAAAAGTCTTAATCAAGGCATCATCTGTTCCAGAGATGCTTTGAGTTTTTGGCGTTTCTCATGATGCCTTATGTGTGCCTCTGTTACTGTTACTCCAACTGAGTCACAGAATGTGAGCTTTTGAGAGTAGAGACTTGAGTTAATTTACCTTAGCTTTTTAAGTCCCTGTCAGAATTCATGACATTTAATAGATGCTTAATGATATTTGAATGAATAAATGATGCCACCAGGCAAGAAGTTCACCTTCCTATAATTGCCCCACCTGAAAACTCACAGTGTCAGAGCTGCCTTTCCAGAGACGCCCATTCCTGTCTCATAAATAACCACCTATAGCTAATAGCATTGCCAGATCTTTGTATCTGGCCCCTAAAGTTTAAAGGCATTCCAGTTTCTGCCCTAACAGTGTTTATATTAGAACCATTAGTTAACCCCAGAGGCTATTTGAGAATTAAATTAAGAGGCAAAACAAAACACAATAAAATCTTGGGAATAATAAATCTACGTGAGACATTTAAATTTGGCTGAAAGGTCTGCTAATGCCCTGAAATTTGTGGATCCCAGGCAGCCTTTTTGCTGGGTTTTCATAATATTTGCTTATAAATCCTGGATATAGCTAAGCTTCCTTTTTAAATGGCTGTGCCTTTTATTTGTCCGAAAGCATAGACTTACTAGTTTAGCATCTCTTCCTTCTAAAACACTTGGCTTGATAGAATACAGACTTGAGTTTTTCAGGCAAGGGTTTACAAAAGAAGCATAAATTTTTGACACACATAGTCCCTATTGACTTCTCTTTTACACTTGACCATCTTGTGTCATTCTTAGTATTTGTGTGATTGTTCACAGCTCTTACTGACCTCTATAATCGTTTGATCAGGAATAAAAACTAGATAGGGGCTCAGACCTTGGGCTGATAATTTTCCCTGAGAACCTCGGTTAGCATCTACTGCGATGTTTTTCAAACCTGAATTCCTGAATTGCTTGCATTCAAATGAGCTGGGATGCTTGTTAAAAGTCAGACATTGGAGGCCCTCCCCAAACTGAACCAATCCCAGTTTCTAAGTGTGAATCAAAGAATATGCATTTTCATTAAGGGATTTTCTAAAACTTGTACCACTCATCAAGCAAGGCAGACTCTGTTGTATCATGATTATTTTCAGTGGGGTAAATTATGACTGTCTTATTTGGACCCAAATATATCATTCAGTCAGTATTTGTTGACAGTTGATTAAACGCCGAACTTTTGTAGGAGTGGGAGAATATAAAGGTGAAAGGGAATGAAGAAGCTTAGGGTATTTCCAGATGCCAGAATGGACACATGAATACTTGTTAAATTAAAAAAAGATGATGCCCTCACCACCCCATCCCATACCCATACACATTCTCTAAAATATTGGAAGCCAAGCATTTTCGTAGGTGCAGATGGTAAGGTTGTAATACCAGACTGGAAATGGGCTCCATAGTAAAAGGGATCACACAGCAATTCTTCCAACACTAAGCTGTCAGGTTTGTTTAAACAGACCCCCCGTTTCTAACTGGTGTGTAAATAATAGCGCTGCGCTCTGGCAAGTCATCTCATCCACTCCATGCCTACGAACCAGCTTGCAACAATTTTATCTTTCCAGGCTCTGTGAGGAAATTAATAGCCCAGAAAGCTCTAGACTTCAAATGGGTGCTTTCTTGATATTTGATTTTTTTTTTAAAGATTTTATTTACTCATCTGAGAGAGAGAGAGTATGAGAGGGGGAGGCTCAGAGGGAGAGGCAGACTCCCTGCCAAGCAGGGAGCCCAATGTGGGACTCGATCCCGGGACTCCAGGATCATGACCTGAGCTGAAGGCAGTTGCTTAACCAACTGAGCCACCCAGGCGCCCGATATTTTGATTTATTATTTAATGGGCAAGGTAGATTGTTTGGTTTTAGTTGCTTTAGAGTTTTCACAGACTGGACTAACAGTTACATTGGGTGGCGTCGCATCTGGGGCTCTCGCCCGTCCTGGCGCCCATGGGTTGCGGTCGCTGCTCTTCATAAAGAGGCCCTTTGCCTTGTGGGTGACCCTCAGTCAGCTCAGGGAATGTGTGGCTTGGACTTCTGTGTGGGCACTTGCTCTTGTTAACCAGTTCCATTTTCGTAAAAGAATGGCAGTTCTATCCCTGGCTTGGCAGGATGATCAAGCATTTGGCTGGTCCCTTAACTGTCACCCGGCCATTTGGGGAGACATTGGCGCAGATTACCTTAACCGCATTGCCACACAACGGCTACTAAACATTTGGTTGAGACACAGAATAGTCTCAATAATGGAAAATGTCTCATTGGATTCAATCCAATTACATCTTTATCTACATCCTGTATATTGATTTTCTTACATTGCCCCTTTGACTTGTTATCAGCTTGTATTGAAGGATGTCATCAGAAACAAAGCTATAGAGCTCTATGACTTACTTACCAGAAGGATTAAGTTGCTGGTTCAGCACATGACAGAGAATCCTTCGTAAAAGAGTCTGGAAGAGGTATTTCTCTGTGCTTCTTCAGAGCAACTGGTATATCTTTATCTTATGAACACAGTAAATTACATAAGTAGTCATCTTTTCCTCTTCCTGCTGACAGATCGAAGGGGAGTAACAAATTAGATATCTCCCTTTACAGTGTGCACAGGACTTTATGGCATAAATGTTAACTTACCTCCTGGCATCTTCACATTATTACCCTTAGTTTTTCATTGCCTCAACACTCTTCCAAATGGAGAATATATTTCATTTTTCTACCCAATGCATTTCTTCATGAGTTGCCCTGTATTTCTGAAGCCAGGCAAAATACATTGTTGGGGGTTTTGCTTGTTGGTTTAAAGATGAGTATTCACTCCAGATGAAATCTGGAGGCTCCCACCACCAAGAACACCAAAGAATCTGGAGAAGGTTAATGGGGGTAAGAAGGGGGGGTGGGCTAGAAAAAAGAGTATGGAGAACTTTGGTGGAAGAATAGACTTTGATAAGCACTTGACATGGCGGCTCAGCTGAATGAGAGAATCCTGTGGTTGACTTTGACTGCCCAGTACCAGAAGATGAAGAATGACTTTCAGGAAATGGAAATAGTTCAAGGAAAGAGGCCAAGGGTGCATATTCCTGAATGCATCAGGGATTATTTTGCACAGGAAAAGGAGGACGGGGCATGTATTTGTCACAGTTGACCTTTATAATATCAGTTGTTCCTTTTTCATGACAAATGTTGTCCCAACAATTGAGAGGACCAGACTCAGGCATGGATGAATGAAGCAATCAACTTAAGTGAGTTTTGTCCAGTTTAGCATGAATGGCTTTAGTGGTGGTGGCCCCTCTTCCTATGATGTGATAAAACCTAATTGGACCAGTTAAACCTGAATTGTAACAGGTCATATTCTTGGGAAAACCATTTCATTTTGCTGCTTCCATAAGCTTTGAATATCAGAGCTAGAAAATACCTTCAAGAACATTCAATTTCATGTATTTATTAACACTTGCTGAAACTGGGGCTCACACAAGCTTTGTTACTTGCTAAAGGTCACAACCAGTCATTGGAACCAGAAGAAGAACAGAAGTCCCTTGACTCACAGACCAGCAATAACTCAAAATGTGCCCATTGTTATAGTCTCCCATCCACCAGCACTTTGTGCCCTATTTTTTTATAACAGTGAATCCTCTATCCACAGATGCTAAAACCAGAGAAAATGTTACTGGTGTTACTGGTTACTTGAAATTCCGTTCACAGTCTGTGCCATTTCCAGTGACTGGGGTAAGGTAGGCTGCAGGTTGGAACATTTGGAGTGGGTAGTAGGGACATTTTAATGACAGAGCTAGGACAGAATGGTTCTAGTGATTTGGGGTGGCTAATGGAGGAAAATAAAAGATCTCTGTTTGCTTATGAAGTATACATTGAAGTAATTATCTTGATAGTCTAGTTAAAGGGCTTTTTTTTTTTTTTGGACTAAAGTTAAGATGAATGAATCAAATGGGATTTTAAGGATTTTATCATCTAAATAATTACCTTATTTAAAAAAATAGTTTTGCTTGTGTAGACAAAGCAATAGTTACTAAATTTCTCCAGTTATAAAGCAAGATGTTTTGTGCTTACAAAGTAAGTTATGACTGAGAGCTTAGAATTTAGAGAACTTATTTATTGTAAACAATCCGGTGAGAACAGTATTGTTCTTTCTACACAGAAATTTGTTTGTTCCATTGTGGGTTGTTTTAATTGTCACAATTTCTAATCGTGTGGTTAATTGCCTCAACCATATTGATTTTATTTCAGTACGCAGACTGTATTTACATAAAGCTGAGAGTGTGGACCGCAGTGTTCTTCCCGGTCTTTGACCTTTGATGTCTGTAAATGTAGGTGAAGCAAACAGTAAAAGACAGTGCAGTTCTCCTTGTTCATACATTCCGATGATTATAATGACCTCTCACACTTTACAAGAGGATTTCCAATACAATGTCTTTTGTCTCTTAACTTGATGAGGTAATAGAGGCAGGAAAATGGAGACCTAGAGTAGTAATTTCACATGTCAGAGCTCAGAAAGTGAATCATGGGTGGCATATGGACCAGAACCCAGGTCCCCTGACTCCTGGCCCAGTGCTTTACCAGTCCTATTGTCCTTGTCCATGTGACCTCCCTGCTAAATCCATTACAATAGCATGACAATATACATTGCTGTTTCTAGTCCCCTTTTCACAACCTCACCTGCCATCTGCTTGCTCATTTCATTAGAGCAAGCTTCCCAAAACTTAATTTAATATTGAAGATAATTGCCCTGGGGCTCTACTGTTGCTGCTTCCTTGGGAGCCTGTTGGGTGTCTGCACTCAGACAAGTCCAACTGGCAGGTAGGGAGGACTTATTATCACTCCTAGAGGGCTCTTGACCAATTGAAGTTGAACACCACTGTGAAAGGTTCCCCCTTTCCCCACCTTGCTTCATCCATTGTCATTTGGTCATGAAATGAAGCTGGGCTTTGGGATAAGTGTTCCCAAGGATGGAGCCATTGGTTTTATTTGTCAACACCAGTTACAAAAATTCATCCTCATACTGGCTCTTCCCCCTCCCCAGCTTCATTCCTCTTAAGCCTTTACCCCTGTTGCCTAGGGTTGCATTTCCTCTTAAAATAATACCATTTGGGCTCTTCGTCTGAGGCTTCAACTTCCGGGGAAGCCAGGCTGAGGCACCAGATTCATCTCTGTCTCATTCTTGGGCTTCCAGAATTCTCCTCTACACTCTCATCTGGATTACTCCTCCACTCCTCCACTCCTCCCTGTGGATCTGAACCTTACTCTTTCTTCAAGATAGACCTGATATGCTAGTTGTTCCAGAATAATCTTCCATGATGCTCCACAAGATCTTCTTCCTCTCAGAAACCTCCATGTGTATATTTAATGAAGAACACCACAGTCTGCTCATCGCTCATGAGAAAGATTTGGAGATAGCTGTACAAGGGGACCTTCTTTGCTGATGCATCAGTGCCTTTAAGTCCCTGGGTTATTCATCTTGTGCTCCTAGCAGCTGGCATGAAGTGTCTGATGATTATTTTCCAACTGCACATGATACAAGGGAAGAGTGAATTGCTCGTTCTCCTCAACTTAATCACTCATGTGATTGACATAAGGTAACTTCAGACGTAGCATGTCTGAGGGAGTATGACAGGGCAGATCTGCTCTAGTCTTGTTCTTCTGTGTTGATGCAAGAAAAGTTGAAACTCATCCTTCTTGATGTCATGTATTCTTTATATCGCAGTTTTTAGCTAATCTCAAACATTTGGAAGTCAAAGATGAAAGGGATATTTGAGGGTTCTAAGTATGTTGATTCTACAAAGCACATGAAATATAATTCACCTAAACTTTCATTTTTATAAAATAAAATGTCGGGCTCAAAAGCACTGGTACAACTTAAAAAAAAAACCCATATAGTTTGTACAAAAGGAGCTAATGCATGGCAGATATGTTAGGGACAAGATATACTCAGTGTAAACAAAGCACAGTTTGTTATACTGTGTTGGGGTGAGATATCTGGGAAGTTTCTTTTTAGAAACAGTAATAAATACACAGTAGATGGAGCAACTCAACAGTGTGTGCGTTTGTGTATGTTAGTTTTAAGCTGAGAGAGAAATAATTGTTGAAAGACTGAAAAATTTAAAATCTGTACCCATTTTTCTATTACAGTACAGGTAAGGCTAATAGCGAAGGATCTGTGCTAGTGGAAATAGGCTTAATATCAGAAATTAATGAGCTAAATTTCTCTAATATATAAATCACTTCTTTGTATTAAATTAAGAACTTACAAAGGCAAATTAATTATTTCAGACTGGTGAGTTTCCATTTAGAACACTTTTTTTCTGTACCCTGCTAGGAGAGGAAAGGCATGCATTGAGGTGGAGGGGGTCCTTTTTTCCTTGTCTCCATGCTTCCTTCTAGATGGAGCCCAGGGGGAGTATTGTAGGTGGCCTTTTGAGCCACTGACTCCCCTCTCTACAGAAATGACTTGTCCACCTGGAAATTGGATGGACAGAGGGAGGTTGATCTTACTCTCTTCCATCTTGCTTCTTTTTCAGGAGCCTACTGGCATCAGGATGCAGACCTTCTCTGAGCCTTGTGTTGTAGGTTCTCACTGTGAAGGCCTTACTCCTCTGTGGGGCCTGTGGTGGCTCCGAGCAGCCAGGGACTGCGACGGGTGAGTCAATGTCATTCAAACATGAATCCCAATTGTTGACCTTAGCCAGAGACACCAGTACGCATATAATGAAGTAGAGATGTGATTGGGAAATTGATGTCTCTTGGACTCTCAGGCTTCTGCCTTAGTTCTGAGTAAAGGCAGGTGAGAGAACAGGTGGTTGTTCACAGAGTACATGAAACCCAGACACAGTCATCTTTCCTTGGCCAGGAGTAGTAGTAAAGGTAGATCAGTGCCCAAGGAACTGAGCATATTCTTTGACCTCAATGGGAGCCCCATTGACTATACATCCCACAGAAAAACGATGATGGATGGAGTGGAACGATTATTTACTATAATAATAATCATACACATACATAAGCCAGTTCAGTAATTCCAAAATTAGTTTCTTTCTTGGGTGGGCAGTGGTGATAGAGGTTAAAAATGCTAATACTTCTCTGAAAACAAACAAGAAATGTGTTTCTTTTGTGATTAGATGGATGGAGCATAGTTAAAAAGACAAGATGGGTTGTATTGGAAAGCTTGGTATCTAATGCGATCAGTTCACTCCACAATATTTATTTTGTAGGGTAACTTAAATTCATCTTTTAGGCTTAACATTTGGCATTGCCCTCCAGCTAACAAATCTGGAGATGAAAGGCATCATCTATAAACTCATCTAATTTGTCTTGGAAGACTCCAATTTAACCCTCTATCCCAGCCATCCTTGACAGTGATTTGAGAAGAAAAGATGACTCAGCTTAACATAGCATCTTCGAATGGATAAAGAAGATGTGGTATGTATGTGTGTGTATACACACACACACACACACACACACACACAGATCGGAATACCATGCAGCCATCAAAAGAAATGAAATCTTGCCATTTGCAACGACGTGGATGGAACTAGAGGGTATTATGCTTAGCGAAATAAGTTAATCACAGAAAGACAATTATCATATTATCTCCCTGATATGAGGAAGTTGAGAGGCAACGTGGGGGTTTTGGGACGTAGGAAAAGAATAAATGAAACAAGATGGGATCAGGAGGGAGATAAACCATAAGAGATTCTTAATCTCACAAAACAAACTGAGGGTTGCTGGGAGAGAGGGGTAGGGAGAGGGTGGTTGGGTTATGAACATTGGGGAAGGTATGTGCTATGAAGTGTGTAAACCTGGCAATTCATAGACCTGTACCCCTGGGGCTAATAATACATTATATGCTAATAAAAAATAAAAAATTAAACAAATCAAAAAACCAGCATCTTAAAAACAGGAGAAATATTTTATGGAATGATATGTTTTGTTTCCTAGGATAATGGGATTTCTTGTGGGGTTTGAGGAGGAACTGTTTGTAATATAAACATTGGTATTTTTGGACAACATTGATCAGTCCAACATTTTTGATAAATTATTTGCTTCGGTCTTGGGAGAATCTTTTAAAATATATTCCAGAACTATCTGTACAATGTCACCCAAAAAAGTAAGCAATGTTATAATACATACAAGGCACTTTAGTAGAGTGTGTCCAGGATAATTGGCAGACACAGTCTTGAGTCTTACTGTTTGGCTATTTGGTCAGGAACGTGCGACACAGAAATTGCTTTTATACTCATTTTTTGCCCACTCTCAGACACATGTAAATACTCCCAGGATTAAAAGCTCTTGCAAAGACACTGTTTATGTCAATAATGCTGTGGCAGGATAAACGAGTACTAACAGCTTCCAGTGTTTGACCCCACATATGTAATTTGTGCTTGATTGTTTCATAAGTTGCATAGATAGTAATTACCCGCCTCCACTGACATAAATCATTTCACGGATTTAAATAATTCTTTGGTGCAGCTTTTATCTTGGGGATGTTCATCTTCCTTCTTGCTTTTTTTCTTCCTCAAACCCCCTATTTCCCCTTGATGCTGCAGGTGAAAACCACTTTCCTGAACTAAGCCAAATGGAGTAATAAGGCCGTCAGATGAGCCACAGTTCCTCCCCTGTCAAACATAAACCATTTTTTTTCAGCAGGGCAAGAATGAACATTTGACCTTTGCCCCTAACTTATTAGAGAAGGAAGAGCAGCAGGCACTGAGTCTTACCACTTAGGGGATTTTGTGAAAGATCTCATTTCCTGAGCTGTCTTGATCAGTGGGACGTTTTGATCACTGGCCTAGAAACTGTTTTGCATCCTCATTTGGAGAATAAATTGCTCGTAGACTAGGTCTCCAACTTTGGTAGGGGAGTGAGAAAATTAACTGAGCTCATGGGTCGGACCTGTAAAAGTGTCTGCCAATGAGCAAGGCTTTGGTTGAACTAAGCACTCCCTGCGGTAGAAGGCTTTGAGTCACACACAAAGCTCTTTGTCCATCGTTCCCTCTGGAAGGTTTGTATGTGGCCGAGTGGCAGTGACCGTATCCTTTCAGCCATGGGTCTGGGGAATGTGAATGATTTTGGCTGTCAGTTTGAAATGCTTCCAGAAAGTGTTCTGGACTTACCCGAAGGAGGTGAGAAACAAGGCACAGGGGCCGTCGCCTTTGGAAAAAACAGCACTTGAGGAGAGCATAGTTTTTGAGGGGGATAATTACACAGAATGGGGAAAGAGGAGGGTCTCAGGGTTGGAATATAAATGCCACCTGTCAAAATGGGAGAGGGCAGTTGAGGGGAAAAGGATCATGGGCTGCTTAGGATGGCAGTCCTCATTACTCATGCTTTCATCACTATTAAAATGCATCCCCCGGTCTTAAACCGCTTAAAAATGATTTTAGTCAAAAATTCATTGAAAAGAGGATTGGAACGAAGAGAGGAAATGCCAGTTTTCTGCTGGTGGCTTTACTCAGATAGAAGGTTTCTTCTGTTTAAAGTTAGTCCCTAAAATTCTCCCAGAAAATCTTGTGCATTGCAAGTAGCCTCTTTCTTAAGGAATGTCTTTTTGAAGTTGAGTTTAGCTACAATGGAAATCCAACATGAAAACCCAGTAGAAATTAGAGTGGTTATTTCTCTGCATCCATTCCTGTGTTCCTATAGCAACCCCTTCACTTTCATCTGCCCCTTATTGACCAGATATATTTTTAGTGACTGCTTACTGCAGAATAAAAAATGAAGAAGATGAAATAAAGATGGGGGAGGGGATGGCCATTAAAACCAGCCTTTGTTCCTTCCCTATAACAAGTTAACTGGCTGAGAATGCATCCATGCCTTAAATTAAGTGTCATGATTCCCCCCCCTACCCCCCATTGAATTAAGGCACCTGAGGTCCGAGGTCCTGGAGGTCCATGGACACAGTGAGGTCCATATGCAAGCCCAGTGTATTTGGATTTTTAGACAAATAGGAGCCTCTGCCTGTATATTTGCCAAATGCAGCCTATATTTACCCCAACCTATGCTTGTGGCAATTGTGCTGTCAAGAGAAATGTAAATATTAATGAAGGATGTTTCTCAGGAATGGATATTCAGTGAATCCTCTTTATCTGTCAGAACTGCCTCCATCAGTGCACACTTTGTGGACAGATCGAATGTTTGAGAGTCGTAGATTGACGTTGATCTGACAATTTTTGCCTTCCTACCCAGCGGCTTTCGTTATGAGGCCCAGGCATTGCAATACACCTTGGTGCGTCTGGGGAGAAATTAAACCTCATTTTTCTCGTAAAGATAAGAATGAAATAGAATGTATGGCTAGTGGTACTTTCCAGAGTTATTCGAATATGAAATGTAAGGACTGGCTTAAATGAAATCCTAGTATAGACTTTAATTCTTGCTGTCCAAGGCATAAAGCAGTCCTATTATCAAAAGGGCTCATTATTAAAATGTGATATAGCATGATATATATACATGAAGAGATGTCTATGTTCTCCCAGATTTTAACAGGTGATGGGATTGCTTTCTTCTGTGTATTTCTTTCTCCTGAAAACCAAATAAATTTACCAAAAGAAATAGGAAAAACACTTCATTTTCTGAAAAAATGAGCACAATTATTTTAAAGTTAAACTTGTATACTAAAGGTATACCTGAGCAGGCTTGCACATTCACACACACTTTCTGAGTTAAATCATCCTCAAGAACAAGAGGAAATGAGGTTTTATTGATGATTACCATGTGCCTGTGAAATGCCCATAAAACGATCTATCATGAAAGTAGCTGTATTATGTTAAGCTTATATATGTAGCAAGAGTTGTTATTGCTCCCCAACATCAGGTTTGGTAAGCAATTCCAGTATACATTTGTGATAGACAGGATAGTTAAAATTCTAAAATATGCCACAGAATTTTTTAAAGACTTTAAATATCATTTGGCAAGGTTGAATTTGGAAGCGGAAGACCCAAAGAGCCAAAAGCTGCAAGGAAGGAAGAGGACTTGAGACTACACAGAAAATAACTTGTTTCTCTTTCTGTGTTTCAGGAACATCCAGGGGACCTGGGAGAGCACAGCCAGTAAAAACATCTACTGCCATGAGAGACTACAGTCAAGGTAATGGAAATATACCATGGACTCTCTCACAAGTACTCAGTCTCCGCTTTGGGTTGTTCAGGGTCTACTGGTTAACAGACAGCAAGACCGGTCTTAGGGGTAGCTGGCCTGTTATTAAGAATCTAGGAGGATCCCCACCACTTTCCCTTACTTTTCTTTTTTTCGGAATATTTCTTTGTCAACATCCACCATCTTCCCAGGTAATGAACGCCTATCACATATCTATTCACAGGAATATCCATGTTACTTTTGATTCTTCTCAAAATGCAATCCAGAAAATGCTTTAATGTAAGTTGGTATTGATGAAATGTTTGAAAGCAAGTTTAACAAAGCAATGAGAGAAAATTTTAAAGTCCTGGCTAAAGTTTCTGTACCTTCTATGTGACTTCCTATCGTACGGACCACCTTGTATTTCAATTTTCTGTTTATTAACATGTTCCTCAAATCCAGTGGGGACTTGGAAATTACTCGATGCTCAGAAATGCTCTGTGTTTCACTTTTTTGTTTGTTTGTTTCTAAGGACTAGGTAGGTCAGAGGCTGCAAAAAGGATAGATCCCTGAGATTATTTGATTCCCAAAAGCAGAATAAAGGAATGCAGTAGGTATCTGTTACATTCTTCACCTGCTCAGCATCTTTTCCATTTAGAGCTTTCCTATTTCCTTTGTGATGGAGCTAGCAATCACATAGCTTCCTTGGGTACTAAAATGCTTACCAATTTTGCTAGGCTGTCTAGAGCCCTCTAAGCCCTCCAGAATCATTGATTCAAGCAAGAGTGGCAAGATGGTTCAAAACAAGCCAATCAGAATTCCTTTTGAGGGATTGACATGGACTTTTGAAATTTAAGGTTATTCCTCTAGTGATCAGTATTGTTGAAAATTTATTAAAGATTATCTGTGCTTCCACATTGCACAGAAATACAGCTGAGAATGAGGTCTAAAGAGGGAGAAGAGAACCAAGGAGAAAAAGAAAATTAGATTGATTTCCTGATGATACCATTAAATTCCTGGATCAAACCCTACCTGAAGTTACATTCTTTACTGACACTCTAGGCTTATGAGTTAATATGTTATTTTTGCTTATGTTTGTTTTGACTAGAGTGTCTCACTTAAAAAATATTTTTAAAAAATCTTGACTATTACATGGGAGACCATGAAGTTTTACAAAAATCCAAGCATAGAAAACAGAACACATTTGGGTGGCACAGAACACCTGGAACCAGGACCATCTTCTCCATTTCCCTGTGGAACTGATGGCCTGTTGCCTCTGCTTCTCACTAAAAATTTGCTTCACTTTGCATGGTTTGCAGAGCTGCTCTGTATGGAAACTTGTGACCTCTCTGCTTCTTTCTCATAGTAGATTATACCTTGCATATAACCTAGAGGGAGCGTGAGCATCTCTACCATTCCTCACAGCACTGTCCTACTGTCCTAACTTTCTGTTTGAGTTTCAGTTCAGGCAGTCACTGTCATTTCCCAGGTATCTTCCATCATCTTTTCACATCACTCTCCCTCTGTCCCAGTTCAAAATCCCCAGAAGAGAGAGTTCTGCTGGGATGCCCCAGCTCAGGCCTTCTCCCACCTTCTCTTTCCACTTAGCCATAACAAATGTGGGATGGATTGCATGCTTTGCTATCTCTTCTGGGTTCACCCCTTGTGTTAGGACTGTGACACAGGGCAATCTAAGGAAGGTCATATGACAGGAAAGCAAGGATGAGCGTCTAAGGTATGGAGCATGATGAGAATGATGATAATGATGGCCTTGTCCAAGAACCAGACAGAACTTAGGTACCTTCTCAGAGCTGTGATGACTCGTCTTTCTTCCACTGTGTGTGTGTGTGTGTGTGTGTGTGTGTGCACGCGCGCGCGCGCGCGCATGCGTGTGTGTCTCTATTTAGTTTCAACTACTGTCTAAAATGATGTGATAACTCTTTATTTGCTCTTTCTGGATGTGGATGAAACCCACACCAGAGGGCCTGAAACTTGGCTTCCCAAGTGGCCACAGACATGGCTGATGGCATGAACTGAAATCCTGGGGAGTTAATGCTCTTTGAGACCAAATTTGACCAAGGGAAAAACCAGAGAGGGTCATTCAGAAAATGCATCCTTCCTTCTTCTCTCTGTCAGATTGCTCAAGATACAGTTTTTCTGTTCAGTTTGTGAGGAGATTTTTTTTTGTGCCTGAGGTGACCTGCCAACTATTGGCTAGGTGTCTTTGCAGCTTGTCAGGAAGTAGCCAGTGAGGTTGACACATCATCTCTCAGTCACTTCCCATCCTTCTGGGACTGTTTCCCACCCCCTGCCCCCTCATTTTGGCTGTTTGAGATTGCCTCTCCCTAAAGAAAACATGAACACATCAGTCTCCTCTCATCTCATAGTTGATTCCCTAGAGAACATAGAGCATGACCTGAAGACAGGACCACCAATAGTTTGCTATGGAAATTTCATCACAACCTTATGAGAGGGTTGTTGCTATTATCTACATTTCAAATGAGATTCCGCAGCAGAAAATCATGGCACTCCCATACTGGGAAAGTTCCAGAGAGTTTATTTACAAAGGCAGTGCTTGGGTGGTTATAGGGGTGGGGAAACCACATTGAGTGCAGGAATTGGGATCTGGAGAGAGCAGAGGAACTGTTTACCACCCTAGACCTGAGGGAAGCAAGCATCTACCAGAACGTGGAGAGAATGGTATCAAGAAGAGCATTTTGGGTAGCGCTGTCATCCTTGATGAGGGGATATGGACAGGGATTTAAAGATCCTGATGTCAGTGTCTTCATGGATCTCTCTTCTTGTACCCCAGCTTCCATTCCGCGGTGCCCAGAGGGAGTCTGAAGGCAGTAGCTCCTGTGACTATAACCTCTAGGGCCGGCATCCTGGGGGGACAGGCAGCAAGGGTCGGAGGGGAATCTGGGGTACAAAACAGCATTCATCTGACAACAAAGCAGAGGAAACGCAGGAAGAATTACAGAATTTGAGAACGGTCATGCGGCCAATAGAAATTTTGTTTTGTCTTTTTTGGTTTCAAAGGCTTCCTTGCACATGCCCTCTTGGAAAGAGTCTCATCAGTGGCGGGGAAGAAATATCTCTTATTTGGCTGGATGCCCTCTTTGAGTTCTAAAGGATGTCTGTTAGCGGCCGGTTCTCTGGCTGGCTCAACAGGTCCTGAACCATAGTCTCACGCACAGCCTCGAATGAGACATCTCCAGCCTTCGCTCTTGGTTCACCAGGGTGGAAATTCATAACGACTGGGTGATTTCTCCACCTGCAAAACTGGGCTGCTTGTTCTGAAACTTAACTTGAGCAACTCTTAGAGAATAAAAAGAAAACATTTAAAAGCAAATTTAACTATTCAACTTGTAAGTGCTGTCTGAATGAAGTAGACTTCAAAATGACTAATACAGAGCATGGTAGTTTTATGAATAAATGTAATTTTCTATAATATATATTTAATGCTTAGGTATTGGGATTTGATTTCACCCCTTTTCACTTGGAAAGAGTACATGGAAATATATTTGGCTAACTCTTTCACCTTTCAAGAGAACTAATTCTTTGTCACCGGCCCTACTGTGCCCTCCCTTCTCACCCCTCATGCAGATTCTGCCCACAGTTAAATTAACTCCACCTCAGCTATTCTGTTCCCCCCACATCTCATTCCTTTTCCACCTCAAGTAATATTATTCCTACATGTTATTTAAACCTTCTGTTTCTCTAAAATAATCCCTTACAGGGTTTTGGTGCCTGGAGCACCCATTCGCACAACATTGGCCCACAGCCCTTTGGAACCAAGCTTTGAAATATGGATACTCCCTGTGCCATTGCAATTAAATGATAAACCCGTAGTTCCCCTGAGGGCTGAGGCTGAAGTGATTTTTACATTATGGAAGTTCTGCACTTTTCTGTAATCCTACTGATCTCTATTTGCATTACTAACAGGCTCCTTCAGTTCTAAGAAACAGAAGATTGC
Organism: Mellivora capensis; assembly: GCA_004024625.1. Taxonomy (NCBI): domain Eukaryota; kingdom Metazoa; phylum Chordata; class Mammalia; order Carnivora; family Mustelidae; genus Mellivora; species Mellivora capensis. Next base: position 31,818 of record PISX010013947.1, on the reverse strand, counting down.
ATATGTAGGTTATCTATAATCCCTTCACTTTCCAGATAAAGAAGCCAATGCCCAGTGAAGTAAGGGGACTCTTTAAAGGTTCTGCAGCTACGGATTGCTACGTGACCTTTCCTTTATGTAGAGTTTTTTAAAATAAAAGAAATAATGTATTAAATGGCAATAGCTCAATATCCTAATGACCCAGAAGCATAAGTCACACTGTTCTCAGTGACTAAGTTCTGGGAGTGACATAGAACATTTTAGAGTGTCCAAAGCCAACATCTTCAGAATCACATTGCCCAGGCTAGATTTTGTATTCTTCCCTAAATGCTCATCTAAAGGAATTGTTTTGGAGACTTAAGTACGCGTCTTCTTGTACATTTGTAAGAAGAATAGATTACTAACCATATAGCAAGAAGTTTTAAAAATAATATTTATTTTAGAGAGAGAGCTTGAGCCAGAGATCAGAGGCAGGGGGGAACAGTAGAGGGAGAGGGGGAGGCAGACTCCCTGCTGAGCAGGGAGGCCTATATAGGACTTGATCCCAGGACCCCAGGATAATGACCTGAGCCCGAGGCAGACGCTTAACCAACTAAGCCACTCAGGTGCCCCAATGTAGCAAAAATTTTAATGCCTGCTAATTTGGTGTTTCTCCTAAATCCACGTGTCAAAGACCATAATGTCAGGGGCAATAGACCCTGCTTCCGTGTTCTTCAACAATGGCAGCAAAGAGAGGCTTTGTATGGGAAAGATCTTCATTGTAGGACACAAAGACCCTCAGGAATTTTCTCCTTCAGTGCAATCTTGGGTTCTCCCAAATCTCTGGCCCTCTTAGGATACAGCAGCAAGAGTTTGGGTGCTCTCAAGCATCTGACTCACATAGAAACTTTGATTATTTGTCTTCTATCTTCTTAGCATGTAATAAGGATTAGTCACTTCTGGAGATACTCAGGACAAATGAGAATACAACACAAATCGAAAAGTGTAGAAAAATCTACTTCAACCTGAGCAGTATTATCACATCGATTTCTTCTATCCTGAGGATTTCATAGATCCCTTCCCTTTACCTTTGCTGGCTCTCCCCAGTTGAGGACACCCACCCCAGTGGCTTCAGGTCTCAGAGCCCAGAGTTAAATTAAGCTCATGCCTAGACTGCATCATTCTCATCTTTTCCTTTATACCTTTCTCTTCTCTTGCTCTTTGGATTGTCTCTGAGTGGTTGGGATGTTTTCTCAAGGCTTCCTTGATTTGGCTCAGTCTGTCTTTCCACTTTCTCTGAACTAGGATAAAACGCTTTGTATTAGGCATAGAACTTTTCAAAGTACTAGTTGAACAGATCTGATGACATATGATGAATTCATTGTGCAAGGAATGGTATATATACTCAACGGTATATACTCAATACAAGTATATACTCAATACATACACGATTGCAATCCTTAAGACATTTATAGTCTATCAGGAGCAGATTTTTTAAAAATCTCTTGTACCACATTGTAAAAAGCTCAAAATATGTCTGTGATTTTCATGGATTTCATGTGACTTCTGTGAAACATCTTCAGCAGAGTTGGCGAGTTCTGTAGTGTCATGTCATTGGCTTTTTAAGTTAACACAGGGTTTTGGGGTAAGAAATGACAAAAGGGTACATTCTGAATGTGTCTGTGGAATTTCTTTTCTGAGGGAAATTTTTACCCCTAATTATTTGGGACAACGGTTAGGGTTCTTTATAACTTCGACTTGCATTATGTATTGTATCTTCTAAACCTCTTCCTATCTTTGACGCAATGTCCTCTACTCAGACACAGTAAAAAAGAGTAGTCTGAAAATAAAGAACTCTGAAATCAATTTCTGGCCTTTCCTGAAGGGTTTAAATCAGTACGTGACCTGGAATCGGGGAAACTTATTTTTCTGTCTCTTGTTATTCAGAAATCTCAATTTCTTCAACCTGTAATCTGGGGTAATATTAATATTCTCTAAAATAGTGATAACCAAGATGATATATTTAAACTGCCTAACTTACAGTAAGTATACAGTAAACTAAAATGTGTTATTGTAAACCAAGCAAAGTATATGTCTACCATTTTAGAATATTGGCCAACTTTCCCTTTATAGGGCCATGTTAGGCTTTGGCGGTCATAGGATCTCTCTTACAAATATTCAGCTCTGCTGTTATAGCATCAAAGCAGCTATACTCAATGTATAAACAGGTAAGTATGATTGTGTTCCAATAAAAATTTATTTAAAAAAGCAAAACACATGGTGGGCTGGATTTGGCCTGAGAGATTGAAGACCTCTGATTTAGATTATTCCCTCTGCGTTTTGCTGTTGTCTACTTAGATACCCCATTCCTACTTAATTTTCTTAAAATCAGTAACTGGTTCATGATATCTTTTTAGGTCTACTGAAATATATCAGATGTAAACTGTCTTCATAGTAATGAATCAGATACCTATTAACAGCCATTCAGATAAAACACTACAAATCCGGGCTGAGTGTCCTAAGTATTTTTTTCCCAGTTCCACTTTACCTACCTACACATAAGTGCTGTTCTCAGTCAGTGCTCGTCGTTCCCTTAGTCTTGTACTTCCACCAAATTAATGTATTTTCTTAATAAGTAGAGTACTGTTAGACTAGTAGAAAACTGTGTGTGAGGGCGTCTTGGGGGCTCAATCAGTCAAGCATCTGACTTTGGGTTTCAGCTCAGGTCAGATCTCAGGGTTGTGAGATCAAGCCTTTCGTCAGCCTCTGCACTCAGCACAGAGTCTGTTTGGGATTCTCTGTCCCTCTCCCTTTGCCTTTCCTCTCCTGCACTCTGCTCATACCATACAAAACTTTCGCGTGTGTCATGTGTCGGGATTTCTCTAGAATATGTGCGCAGGATTAAATTTCTAAATCATCTACCACTTCTCATGACATTGCCAGATAATCCTCCAAACTGGCACCAGGAATTTGCACTCTAGTGGTGTTTTTAAGAGTTTCCTCATTTATGTGCATTTCTTACTGTTATATTTTTAACAGATTTCATGATTTCTTGGGCACAAAATGGCATTTTAAATGCTTCGGATATGCATTACTTTGAAAACTGGTGCAAATTTTTTTATATATCTATTCTTATTCTCTGGATTGACCATATATATCTGTTGTCAGTTTTTCTGTTGAATGATTTGTCTTTTTCTTACAGAATATAAAGAGATCTTTATAAATTGTAGGTCATAATCCCTTGACATTTACTCATCTTGCAAATCATCTTCCAGGGACTCACGGAGTTTTAACATCGTTGCAAAGCTTTTCAGTGCATAGAAGAATTAAAATTTCATGTAGTATCCAATTTATCAACATTTTTCTCTGTGGCTGTGATCTTTAAATCACTTTTAGAAATACTTCCCTATATTAATGCCATTCCCTTCCAAAACAAGTTTTTTGTTGTTGTTTGGTTTGGTTTGGTTTTTAACCATATACTCAGACCTGTTATTTATTTGGATTTAATTTTTTTATGTAAGATAAGAATGGAATTTAATTTTTTTCTATATGAGCCATCAATTTTCCTAGTATATTTTATTGATAGTCTCTTTTGCGCATGATTTTCACCATATAGTCATTTATATATTTACTTGTATGTATTTTCCATTTCATTGGTCCACTGCCCCATCTCTATGCCAATAACCATGTTAATCACTTTACCTTCATGATCACCTGATACCTCTAGGACACATGATTTGTGGCTCAGCTGTTCTTGCCTATGAATTTGCCCATGTAAGTTTTCTTGACAGTCTCCTTGAAAAAAAATCCCAGGCTCTTTGCTTTCCTATATATGGTTTTCTTTTCATGTTTCTTGAAAAAGAAAAAAAAAAATCCCCACTGGGGATTTTTATTGGAACTCCATCTAAGTTTAGTTTAATTTGGGACGTACTGACAGCTTTATGCTGTTGAATCTTTTTATCCATGAACATGTATATCCTTCTAATGTTTAAACTTATTAAGGTAAAATTATGTAATTTTTCTTTCAATACTAGTCAAATCACTTATGTTTAGTCTAGTGCCTTACACTTCTCTTGCTAGAGAAAATGATAAATTTAACCTAATAAGATTTTATATTTTATTTAAGAAGATTTCATCATTCCATGTGGTTCTGTATAGGAATACGACTGATGACTATCGCTTTTATATTCAGCAATCTTGCCAATTACATTACTAAGAATGATTTCTCTGTAGAGTCTGTTGGATTTTCTGTTCAGATAATTTTGTCAAATACAAATAGTGACAGTTCTGTGTCTGTCTCTAGTCCTCAGAGAGTTGGCATAACTGGGGCTGGCCTGCATGTCTTTGGTCTTTGATGTGAGGGAGAAATAAGCCTCAGACTTTTTCCAATCATTATTATTATAACAGCTGAATGTAATTCCTAATGGATACACACAGATTTGTTCTGGGGGTGGGGGGAGGTGGCTGTCACAGAGAGTGCTTTGGCTTATCAATTTTTAATTGCCAGATGATTTGAAGAAAGAATTTTCTCTTTCTGCTTAGATTATTAAACTAATAGATTATAAATTCAGAGATGTGGTAGCCCATCATTGCCACTAACCTCAACTTGCCTCTTAAAGGAGCCAACACAAAGGAGTGTAAATCCTGGAGAAAAGTGAGAAATAGGTCCATGAGAACCTATTGAGGGCATCATGAGCATGGTCTTGCCTGCCCTTTTCACTTAGGCAAGCCAGTGAATCCCATGTCCTCAGTAAATTGTAACTGAACTGCTTAAGACAGTTCACACTGCATTATTGTCAGTCATGCTGGAGGAAGAAGCCTCAAAAATTTTCTCAGGAGACTTCAGATGTTCTCTTGCCCATGCCTACTCATTGGGCTGCCTCCCTGTCTGGGTTCTCCCATCAGCCTAATCTAACCATCAGAGTCAACTACCCTGCTCTGCTCTCTGAGGCCAATTCCTAGCCACCACTGCCCTGGGACACAGGGAGTACTCAGCATTATAAAATTGTCACCATCAGCGTTGTTGACAGATCTGTCTTACAAATGAACAAAAAGTCTTACTTAAAATTGCTCATTATGGAAGACATATTGCATTTGTATGTTCTTCTTGACTATGGTAGTTTGGTAATCTCTACTACTAAATCTCTACTACTACACCAAGAACTCATTGAGGTTGTCCTCATTATCTTTGTGTTTTTTTTTTTTTTTTAAGATTTTATTTATTTGACAGATCACAAGAAGTAGACAGAGAGGCAGACATAGGGGCAGGGGGAAGCAGGCTCCCTGCTGAGTCGAGAGCCCAATGTGGAGCTCAATTCCAGGGCCCTGAGACCATGACCTGAGCCAAAGGCAGAGGCTTAACCCACTGAGCCACCCAGGTGCCCTTATCTTTGTGTTCTAAAGATCAAGTCAGTGCTGAGCCTCTTGGAGATAGGTAGTAGTGGTTGAGTTGAAATTACTGATAATTGTTCAATATTGTTCTGTAAAGGTAAGTAATTTGCATATAAAAGTTTATTATTTTTTTGTTACTCCTCATAACGTTAAGCAAATTCTATTTTGTAGACAGAAAAAAAAGAATGCATTTCTGAGGTCATCTTGATATTGGGAAGATTTGGACCCTTCCCATTCAAAATTCTGTGTAATTCTGGTTGAGAATGCACCAATAATTCAATTCAGTTTCCAAGGGAACATTTTTACCAGGAAAAGTTGGATACATCCTTCTCCTGTACCTTTCTGTATGTTTCATTTCTCATTGAGTGGGAAACTTGAGATTTGAATTCTGAAAATTGGAATCATTTATTTGTGAACATGTTGTAAACACAAAGGCAAGAACAGAATATGACTAAAAGAAAATTAGGTTTACCCTCAGGTTTTACTTGGAAGTTCTTTTTTTTTTCTCCTGCTCCTGCGACTTTTAGAAAAACAGTAAGTTGTCTATCATCCTGTTTCTCCCCTTTACTTTCATGTGCCAGAAAGTTTGTGGGATCAAGGAGGAACACAAAACAATGCTGAAGCTTACAAACATTACCACAATTGCCTTTTAAAGGTGAGCCATTTTCTCAACCAAAAGAAGTTTGACTAGCAAGTCCCCGATTTAATGGAAACACAAGGCCTAGTGCATTTACCTTTTTGTCCTTACCTGGGCGCTTGCTTTGCAACTGATCTCAGACACACGAAGACTGCTTCCATTAGTATTTCTGCTCTTACCAAATTTTGCTGCTGACTTCACATTACTGTGGTCTCCTGTACAACCTTCCACAGATCGTGGAGAAAAGAGAAAACAATGACAACCATAACAGCACATGGCCTGGATACATCTGGACTCCCTTTTTTTTTTTAGGTGTAACACAAAAGTCAGTGATAGCCTTGAATGGCAAAGCTTAGTTTGTTGATAGACAGTTTTTGCTCCCTTAAGAGTATGATAATGGTGTCTGTTCTGTGCATTTTTTTGAGGGGTCATTGATTTGAAATTGTTTGAGGCCATAAATCTTTAGAGACAATAAAGACAGCGGGAATGAATGAGGCATAAGGAGAAATTTATATTTGGATAAAATATGAAAAGTTTGGCTACAAAATGCAATTAAACAACTCAATATGTTTTGTTTGCCATTTATAACACTACTCTTGGTAAAAAAAAAAAAAACAAAAAAAAAAACAAAAAAAAACTGAACAAAAGCAAAACAAATCCTCTAAATGAAGAAAGCCTGCTGGAAATTAAGGTCAGGTATTAATGTTAAGGGTTAAGGTGAAGGGTTAATGTTAAAGATTCTGGAATTTTTTTTATGGAACCTCATTTTGTTTTCCTTACAAGGACACAGTTGATCTCTTTAGTGTATAGTTGAATAGATAATGTTTAAGAGGTGACTAAAACATAAAGTGAGGTTTCACCTGGGTTTTGGATCTTTTCCATGGTAATTGTCAGTGAGGTTAGGTGTATGTGGGGAGGAGAAACTATGGGGTTATTATTTGTTCTGTGAATTCTCTAATTTTCCACAAAAGTTTATCAACATAGGTGAATATTTCATTATTCACTGTTACTAGAAGATACTAGACTCCTTGAATACTACATAGTTGACGCAACCCCAGGGAAATGTTGTTCCCTATCATAATATTAATCCAGTTTGTGGTAATTAATTATTATCGGCCTTTTCTGTGAAGCTGGAAGTTCAAGGAAAGATGGGGATTAGTTTATTTTTGTGACTGTATCATGTATTCAGGTAGGTACTGGATAGTCAGTATTGCTCAAAGGAATGAATTATAAAGAAAGGATCATTGAATGGGGCTGGCCAGTACTATTTTGGTAATTTGTAGGAATATTTAAGATTGAGCATCCCCAGACATGTGTATACGGTGTAATTTTTTTCTATTTTTTATTAGGTAAATATTTAAAGACTTTTTACTGTAACAGCAGTCTTTATAAAGTCCTTCCACGTAACTGCTTTTTTAGAAGAGGAGTTGAATTCAGAGCGGTTATTCAACTTCTTTAATTTCTGGCTAGACCAGAGTTTGAACTATACCACAAAGACTTTTTTCCCAGAAAGCCCATGCTACTTTTGGCAAACTCTGGATGGGAAAATTAGGGGGAGTAAACGATAAGTAGGAAGGAGCTCTTATGTCACATCCAACTCCCAAATTTTACCTCAGAACACTCTAGAACTTGGGGCATCAGAGCACTTTCACAAGGATGCAGTCCTATTTTCAAAGGCCAGATTTTATACCCACATTTGTTTGTTATTAGAGGGAAAAAACCTCCTTCAGGGCCAGCAGCTTTTCACATGTTACTTTAAAATACAATTAACCTTGATACAAGTTTCTTTTTCATTTAACAGACTGTCATTTTCCATTTGCCATTCTTAGCAATGAAAAAGAATTTTTTCTTGAGAAAACAGTCCCATTTTTTTCCAAGGTGTAAAAGGAGGGGCAGAAAAAAATGAAAGAAATGAAAGATAGGACATTAGATCCCAGCCCAGGGATCATTTTTACAATGGTTGCATAAAATTTTAGAGGTAGATATTTATGCTAGAAAAGTTGACATATTTTCACTCCACAGAATCACAGAAAGCAGTTCTGTAATTCTATTCATTCAGTTTTCCCCAAAACTAATTATTAGGATCAAACCCCAAAGGAAGATTATTCAGGAAAGGAAAAAATAAAGAACCCATTGATTTCTCTATCCCTGTGCATGAACAGTGTATACTGATGAATATAGAAGGGCCATTTGTGCACCTCAGAGAAAGAACCTACTCAAGTTGAGAAGGTCTCCAGGCAAAACCAAAAACACTAAATAAAATAGGAGCTGCTTATTCAAAACCCCGTTGCTTTCTACATCTCTTACTCTGTAAAGGTGTGAGCTTGGGATGGATGATAATGGCTTTTGCTAAATAAATGTAAGATAGAACAAACAGCAACTGTTGCATTTTGTTCCGAGCAGATCCCCTATAAAGAAAATGATGGCTGTTCAAAGTGCCTCCTGCAACTTCTGGAGGTGGGGAGGACTACTAATGCATCAATTAGATGCCTTTTTCTTCCACTCCCTTTGTACTAAGTAGGATCCAACAATTAACTCTCACCAAACCATGTCGGGAATTTCTCGAGACAATAAACGGCACTTACAGGAGCGAACATTACTTCTGAAAGTGTTTTTATTTCATTTCAGTTTTTGTTATTCCTACTAATTTTTCAAGGCAGATATTTCTGGTGACATAGTTAATGCATGTAGAACTAAACGAAAGCAAAGGTCTTTTTCGGAAAAGTTTTTTCTTCATGCATCAGTTGGCTTTTTAAAACTGTTCATAGTGGATGTCTTTAATCCTGGAAGCCTTGTTAGAAAACCTGAAAGTTACTTACCTGACTCTAAGGCAGGACTTTGAAACAGGAGCTCGAACTGAGGACTGAACAAAATCCTGAGTATAAAATAGAGAAATTTAAAATTGTGGGGCGCCTGGGTGGTTCAGTCGATTAAGTGTCTGCCTTCGGCTCAGGTCGTGATCCCAGAGTCCTGGGACTGAGACTGCTTTTCCCTCTTCCTCTGCCTGCTGCTCTGCCTACTTGTGCTCTCACTCTCTGTCAAATGAAGAAATAAAATCTTAAAAAAAAAAAGAAATTAAAATCATGAATCATTTCTGAAGATACTGCTTCTGAACGTAGGCTAATATAATCTGGAATACTTCATAGTACTGTCATGTGAAATGCAAATATTTTAGATATTAAAATTAATGAATTCATTTGAGCATCATGGAATCACTTTCTCTTATCACCAGTATTGAGAGACTACTATAATTACTATGGTTATTCAGAGAAAGTAGAGATCATTTAAATTTGGAACCTGGGGGTCTGGGTAAAAAGTTAGAATTAGGAAATAATGATTCTACTTTCTGTAAAACTATTTCAAAAGTGGTTTTCCTAGATTATCTTTCCCTTCTAAATGTACATCACTGACAGAAGCGCTCATTTACTTTTCTTTCCTTGATTATTCATCATGAAATCCTCATTGTAGAGTTTTATGTGTTAATTTCAAACTTGATGTAGGCTTCAATAAGATGCAGATACTGGTTATCTTTCTTTGCCTTTGATCTTTTGTTTTAATGAAAAAACATCCTTTTGTTCACAGAACTTGCATTAAGATATTTTGTTGGCTTTTCTTCCCCAGTGTACCTAAGTGGCCATGACTGAGAGAATTTACCATAACCATAACTATTATTGACAAAGGATAGCTCCGGGGTTGGCGGGGACAGTAACAAGCCCTTTTTTCTCTGTTCTGGAGGTGTTCTGTGTACTCCTATGAGTTTCAAATACATCTTCCGGTTATGACTTCCTTCTTTCCTTCATTTGCCTTCTCTTCCTTTTCTCCTAAAAGGAAATTCTCTGCAAATTTTCTGCAGTTTAAGTACCGGAAGCTGCAACATAAAATTTCATTAAGAATGTCAAAAGCTTCATCATTTTAAATTAATTTTGAATTCAGAGATCCTGCCAAACGCAGTCTCGATGCAAAGTACTTGCACGTATGGCTGTCTAATAATCCATTTTGGGGGGAGGGTTTAATCAGCTCCAGTGTTTGTAGTAAGTGGATACTTTTTTTGTCCACAGATAATTCACCAAAGCCGATATTCACCAGCTGGGTATTGCTGTTGACAGTTTTATTATGACAACTAATTATTGAGGATGTTCTGTATATTTGGCTCATTATGGGACAAACATTTGAGACCAGGCAAAACAAAGTACATGTAGAATGCATATCTGAAGCAGACTCCTGTAAGAGAACGTGGCCATGTCCTGATTCAAGATTCTGATGATTTGGGCTCAACCATGCTAACGGAACAAGATTTGAAAATGATGATTTACATAGTAGAGTGCACAGATGATCATAAAAAGAATTCAAAGTGATGTGAACTTAGTGAAATATTATATTCATACATATACGGTTTTATTTTGTTAAAAAAAAAAACTTCCATAAGCTTTATTTACTGATTTTAAGAAATCATGAATGGACTTCCGTTGTTGTCCTTGTTAATCCCAAACATTCCATTATATACTCAAGAACAACCTGAACAATAATGAGTTCCATATTTTTTTTTCTTTTCATGCACCGGAGGAAGTGGCTTTTTTTTTTTTTAAGATTTTATTTATTTATTTAGGACACACAGAAAGAGTGCAAGTAGAGGGAGCAGCAGGCAGAGGGAAAAGCAGGCTCCCTGCTGAGCTGGAAGCCAGATGCAGGACTTGATCCCATATCATGACCTAAGCTAAAGGCAGACTCTTTTTTTTTTTTTTCTTTTTTAAAGATTTTATTTATTTGAGAGAGAGAGAGTGAACAAGTGAGAGAGAGAGAGGGTGCTAGTGGGGGCAGGGAAGCAGAGGGAGAAGCAGACTCCCAGCTAGCTGCACAGGGAGCCCAACACAGGTCTCCATCCCCAGACTCTGGGATCATGACCTGAGCCAGAGGCATATGTTTAACCAACTGAGCCACCCAGGTGCCCATGAAGCAGACTCTTAACTATAGAAAACAAACTAATGGTCACCAGAGGAGGGGTGGGTGGGGGATGGGTGGAGTAGGTGGTGGGAATTAAGAAGCATATTTGGTCATGATGAGCACAGGGTGATCTATGGAAGTGATGAATCACTATATTGTACACCTGAAACTAATAATACACTGTGTGTTAACTGTATTGGTATTAAAAATAAAAGTTAATTAAAAATGTCTTTACCTGTATTGGTATTAAAAATAAAAGTTAATTAAAAATGTCTTTACCAGTCATAGAGCACAGTGAATATTTATATGTGGAATATGTGTTACACAATGTACACTTCTGAATGTGCTCTAAAATTTTGAGAAAAAGGAGGTGGTACAGGTCATTGAAACAAAGTTGGCAAATACAGATACTGAAGCTGTATGATTGCTACATGGGGTTGCTATAATTTTCTCTCAAAGGCAGACTCTTAATCCACTGAGCCATCCTGGTGCCTCCTGGAGGAAGTTTTGCTTTGAGAAAATTCACTGGTTAAATTGCCAATGACATTAGGCTATTTCTTCTCCATTCAAATTTGTTTTCCAGGATGTCAGTTGGCTTTCTTCCCTCTGCCTTATGTCCTGCTTTTTACGAGATGTTCGATCAAAATTCATCTCGCCCCAGACCTGTCCAGATTCACACTCTGACACCCATTTCCCTTTGTTCCAGAATTCTGACAGCACATAGGGAAGGAAATATGTGTTTATGACTTACTTTGTGTTTTGCGTTCAGATTTAAACTCCAAGATTATCTCTTCTACTCTGATTATATTTTCCCAGAGCTTGTGTAACATAAAAATGTGGAAATGGTGGGTTATCATAAATACTATCTGATAGACTAACTAAGTGATGAGTTCACCATCACCCCCTTTGTTTTTAAACATTCCTATATGGCATATAGGAATTTAAAAATTCCTATATGGCATATAGGAATGTTATATGACATTTAAATTCCTGTATGACATAACTGTGGCCAGAAGTGGTCACACTTGTGACCACTTCTGGCCACAGAGTTAAAGAAGCTGTTTTGAATGTGATGGTTATTTAGGATTGACCTCTTAATAATTCATTTTGCAGTCATGGTCTCTTATACATGTACTTCCCTTTCTCCTGGGTGGCAAGAGTCAGAGGGCTCACGCTCTCACAGAGTGAGTGTGCTGTCGCTGTAAGATTCCCATCATTGATGGGAACAATGAGGCCTGCATGCAGGATGTGTGGTGTCTAATTAATAGGAACTGGAGGCTATAAACGCAGTTTTAGTTTAGTTATTTCTGTATGTGTGCTCCTGGGTCTAAGGCTGGTTGTAAGAGGGAAAAATAATTGTATTTTTACCCAGATGGTTACTTTTAGTGTCTGATTATTACCTAAAACTCCTTGTCCATGTTTCAGCAGAGAATAGTTGCTCCCAGTAGACCAAGAGCTCCTTTCACACAACTAAAATTCAATTGACTTTCCAGCTAGAGCCCCTGTGGGAGCTGCCCAAGAGTATCTGAGGGCAGGGTTTGGATACTTGTGAGTTACAGCCTTGTCAATTTCAGCCTTCCCATTTGTTCCTCTTAGTTCTCAAGTGGCAGGTTTTGCCTGTGTCCTACTGACCACACTGTCTTGTGGACACAAGACAAATGGCTCCAGGCTTACTGTGAGCCAAGCAAAGGCATTTTTAAAGCTCATTTCCTTTGTCCTCATTTGGGTATCATAGAATTATTATTGACACAGTCTGTAAACTCACCTTCTACAGGTCTTCAGTGGTATGTTAAAAAAAATATTCTGGTACCTGTTGACTTTTTTTTTTTTTAATGTCCCCTTCCATGCTGGACACTCACCATCCATTACTACTCAAGTGCTTGGACACTCCTCCATTGATGCATTTTTTTTTAAAAGATTTATTTAGTTTAGAGAGAGAGAGAGCACGAGCAGGAGGGGCAGGGGGAGAAAGAGAGAGAATCTCCAGCAGACTCCCCACTGAGCATGGAGCCTGATGCAGGGCTCCATCTCATGACCTTGAGATCATGAACTGAGCTGAAACAAGGTCACTTGCTCAAGCAACTAGCACCTGGGCTCCCCCAGTGAAACATTTTTGATTAGCTGCAAAATAGTTTTTGCCAAAATTGAAAATAGATCATGATAAAGTTTTATAAAATTATAATCTTCTTTTAAGTACCAATCAGGAAACAAAGATGAAATGTAACACCTCCTGGGGCATATGGGTGGTTAGGTCAGTTGAGTGGTCAACACTTTGTTTTGGCTTGGGTCATGATCTTGGGGTGGTGTGTTGAGCCTCACACGGAGCTCCATACAGCATGGAGTCTGCTTGTCCCTCTCCCTCTCCTCCTGCCCCCACACATCTCTCTCTCTCTAAAATAAATAGATAAATCTTTTTAAAAAATAAAAGAAATGTAACACTTCCTAAGCTTAATATTGTCTTAAGTTCTGAATGTAATGATACTCAAGGTTACTGCAAAAATTCGGGCTCTGAGTGGGAACCATGCACTGAGGAAAATTGTACTTAAAAAGACCGGGTTATCTCAGAGCCTCATAATTTAATATGAGGAAAATAATCAAAGGGAGTGCATTCTTCTGTCCCATGGGAAGTTTGGATCTTCCTGAATACCCCTCAGGATGCCACACTGGCATTTGACAAGAAACTTGCTCCAGTCTCTTCTTGCAGACTTACCCCAGATTGGCAGTAGGGCCACAGCACAGAATTACAAGGTGGGCAGAAAGTTAAGGCCTTGGGATGGGACGCTCCAATAGATGGCTTATTTCTTCTGAAACATCTCTCTTTTGCTTGTAGATGGTTGCCTTTTCCTCCCTGTCTCTCCACATGGTCTTTGCCAGGTGCACATGAGCTCATCTCAATTTAATTAGTGCCTTAAAAATGCTCTTTACAAATATGGCCTCTTTGTGACATAGTAAGGGTTAGGACATCAACATGTGAATTTGAGGGGAACATGGTACAGCCCCTAACAGAGCCCTGCAGGGGCAGAAATATGTCTTTTCAGAATGTACAGATGCTTTTTCACATGTTACAGGAAAAACGTTATTTACTCGTTTATTAAAAACAGAAAGGACAGGGGCACCTGGGTGGCTCAGCTGGTTAAGCGACTGCCTTCATCTTGGGTCATGATCCTGGAGTCCCAGGATCAAGTCCCGCATTGGGCTCCCTGCTTGGTGGGGAGTCTGCTTCTCCAGCTGACCTCTCTCCTCTCATGCTCTCTCTCTCTCAAATAAATAGATGAAGTCTTAAAAAAAAAAAAAAAACTTAGTTAAAAAAAAAAACAGAAAGGAAAAAAAAAATAGTGTTGTACCTTAGATGGCTACATGTAACATGCAGATTGGAGAGAGCAGAAAATGGAGGGCTCACATATTATTCTTTTCGTGTATCTTGTCATCTGTACCAAATGCTTCTGTTTAATTTTCAGGGAAGACTTTTAAATTAATTTATCATGCCCATGTTTAGAAGCACAGAAATTATAATTCTCATGTGAAGCCAAATGGAAGAAGACCTCCTCCAACGTGTAAATCTTCACAGTGTACAGCTGAGAATGAATTGTTTGGTTGGCATTGAATATAAATTTTTATTTGGTTCAGGTTTGTTTCACTTGGGAAAAAATAGTGATTTTTTTAAAAGATGAAAGTATTTATGTTCTGTAATTAGTATCATAGATAATGTTTGGAGTTCCAAGCTAAGCTTTGAATTTTTTTTTCACTTTTTTTTTTTCCATTAATGTTACTTGTGACCCAGTTAAAACTGTCACAGTATTCATTTGCATAGCTGATACAGGCAGAAACCCTATATGGATTTTTTTTTTCTGAGTTACTGTCTTTTTAAGCTTATAATTAGGCATGTCATGCCTTTATTTCTTTGCTTTGTTTCTGATTTTAGTTTTATTTCAAGGGACACAAAATGTCAAGTGAAATTTTAAAAATATTGAGTCAATTGCAAAACTAATTAATTGTCCATGGCCCACTGACCCAAATTAAAATAATAAGGAATCAGTAATGACAAGCTTTTTTTTTTTTTCCCCCTCTAAGATTTTATTTATTTTATTTGGCAGAGGGAGACAGCCAGAGAGGGAACACAAGCAGGGAGATGGGAGAGGGAGAAGCAGGCTCCCTGCTTCTGCAGGGAGCCTGATGGGGGGCTCAATCCCAGGACCCTGGGATCATGACCTGAGCCAAAGGCAGATGCTTAACGACTGAGCCACCCAGGGGCCCCAAGACAAGATGTTGTATAAGGAACAGAATTTCTCTAAAAGCAGAATAAGTCTAGCTATGTGACTAAATAAAAAGGAAAACACACCCACACACTCCCCTGCCCCCCCGCCACATCCCAAAGTAGCCCTGATAATTAACAAGACTGTGGGAAAGTGGAAGAAGCATTGAGCCTTCTTAATGAAAAATAACTTCTATTAATTAATTAAGACCCAGGAACAATGTGTGAAATTACAGCTTTATTTATTGCTCTCTTGAAGGAAGAAAGTTTTTTTAAAAAGCTCCTAATATTTGAATGCATTGTCCCTGCTATTACATTTGTCTGATCAGCTCAAATCTCTCTATTTATCCTTTTAAGATTTGTCTTCCATCACTTTTAAGACAATTTACATATCTTCAAAAGTCATAATAAAGGGGAAAATTTTAACTAATTGGCTGATAGATTGCTTCCTCCAATTTTTAAAGCTTTTTAGCATTCAAGAAAAATGATACACTAAAGGGTGATTATACATTCTTACATAAAAAAAGTGATGTTATTTTTTGTTCTGAATTGCTTGCTATTATTCATGGCCAGCTAGTCCACCAACCCTGTGATCTAGTGAGGTGGCATTTCAGATTATTTGCTAAGTGCCCATGATCTTGCTGTGTTCTTAAAGTCACTCTATATATATCCTATATCTTATGCTCTGCTGTATGTACACATATGTCCTCTTCCCACCCCACCCCCGGTGTAAATGGTTGGAGTAAGGGAATTGATTAATAGGGTATCTCTTGTAGTGGTTTTCACTTGAAGATGTTATTCAATAATTTTTGAGACACTCACCTTACTTCGTCAAAGAACCGTAATTCAAAATTACTACATTAATAGCACAGCTAATTAGACTGTAAAACTGTCTTTCCTTATCCCTGTGCATTTTTTAATGGTTTCAGTAAGAACAATACAGCCTATGAAAAATGTTCCCATGGTCTTTCCATGGGTATCTGCCTATGATGTAATTCAAAAGAGAATAAATCAGTTATTACTGAGGTTTGAATTTTCAGAAGATGGAAGAGTTTTTACCTCATTTATTAAGAAATCCTTCTTTTTCTTTGGTATCTCTTAATGAAGTGTCATTAACATACAGTGTTCCATTAGTTTCAGGCATATAATACAATGGTTCAACAATTTTCTACATCATGCACTGTTCATCATGAGATCTGCACCCTTCTTCTCCTTTGTTTCACCCAGTCCCCCTTTTCATTTTGGTCTAGTCCCAATACTGTAATTGTGGTATTTTTCCTCTTGCCTCAAGAGAGAGATCTAGAACCATCTTTCTTTGGCCAACAGCAAAGTGATTTTCTCCTGTGTTTTTTTCCTCTCTGGCAACCACCAGTTTGTTCACTGTATTTAAGAGTCTTGGTTAGTCTATCTTTTTTTCTTTGTTGGCGTTGTTTTTTAAATGCCACATACAAGTGAAATCATACAGTATTTGTCTTTCTCTGACTCATTCCACTCAGCATTATACACTTCAGGTCCATTCATGTTGTTGCAAATGGCATGGTCTTATTCTTTTTTATGGGTGAGTAATATTCCATTATATTACTCTTCTTGATCCATTTGTCTCTAGATGGACACCTGAGTTGCTTCCATATCTCAGCTATTGTAAATAACACTGTAGTAAACATGGGTTCATATATCTTTTCAAATTAGTATTTTCGTTCCAGTAAAAGAATTCCTGGATCATAGAGCATTTCTATTTTTAACTTTCTGAGGACCTTTGCACCATTTTCCACAGTGGCTGTACCCGTTTGCATTCCCACCAATAGTGCATAGGGGCTTCTTTTTTTCTACATCTTCACCAACACTTGTTATTTCTTGTTTGAATTTTAGCCATTCTGACAGGTGTAAGGTGATGCCTCATTATGGTTTTGATTTTCATTTCCCTGGTGTTTAGTGATCTTGAGCATCTTTTCATGTGTCTCTTGACCATCTGTATGTTTTCTTTGTAAAAATGTCAATTCAGGTCCTCTTCCATTTTTAAATTGGATTATTTGTTTTTGATATTGAGTTGTAGAAATTCTTTGTATATTTTGGATATTAACCTCTTCTAGGCTCTATCATTTGCAAGTATCTCATCCCATTAAGTAGGTTGTCTTTTTGTTTGTTGATGATTTCCTTCTCTGTGCACAAGCTTTTTATTTTGGTCAAGTCCCAATACTGTGATTTTGGTTTTTTTCCCCTTGCCTCAGGAGACAGATCTAGAAACATGTTTCTTTGGCCAACATCAAAGCAGTTACTTCCTGTGTTTTCTTTTAGGAGACTTTTCTTTCTTTCCTTTTTAAATTTATTGATACATTCATTCATGAAAATTATATTTATACTTCATTTACCATGTGCCAGGCTAGAACTTTAAGCAATCTCCTTGGGCCTTGACTAAGTTGCTCAAGACCACAGTTTTGTTTTTGTTCTTTGCCAGAATTCCAGATCAATGCAATTTATAGTTAGAAATAACATACAGCTGAGGAAGAACCATTGAAGGTACCAGCCTGTGAAACTTTTACCTCATTTTAAAGATCTTAGATGGCAGTGACCTCAGCACATGGAAGGAGGGATGGATGCATTTCAAGAAGACCACTGGATAATTTGTTTAAAAATCAGGATCATGACAAAGACCAGGAGAGTGAAGCAACATGACCCGTGTTTTGTTTTAGTCTGCTCAGATTCCAGATCTCAAAGATAGACAACTGGAGTCCTTTGCAATATAATGCTTGGTAAACGGGAAAGAGAAAATTGCTCTGATGCATTTACTTAGAGGGAATAAATGATTTTTTAAAAATATATTGAGCAAAGTCTGCATTGGGCAGATAATGGTCTGAGAGATCAAATGCATCATCAGCTTAGTTGCCCCAGTAGGTGAATTTTCATAGATTTATGGCTGGGGAAATAGATATTGGTTTCTGAAGAATTTCAGATTTCCCTAGAGTGGAATGATAATAATAAGTAACATTTATTGACAGATACATGCACACACCACCATGATAAGTGTCTCTTTCCCCTGTCAAATTGCTTTGTGTTAGTCCCATTTTACAGATGAAGAAAATAAACCTGTTAGAGCTTAACTAATGCATCAGTACAACAAAATTGCCTCCTAACTATTCTGACTATAGAACACAAAATTTTACCATCTACTGTAAGGAGAAACAAATAACAAATCCTTGAACAGGTGAGCCACACTCTGATGCAGGGATAGAGAGGACCCCCTTGCCAAGTGTGATTGACACATGTAATCATCACCATCTGTCACTTACATTGGTTCAGGATGTAGAACATTAGTGAAGAGTATCTCCCAGGAGTTTAATACATGCTTTGGCAGAAAGAGAGAAAGGGGGAGAGAGAGTGAGAGAGAGAGAGAAAGAAGGAGGGATCTCTACTAAGAGGACATGAAGGTCGGTTAGCCAAAAAAAAAAAAAAAAAAAAAAAAAAAAAAAAAAAGTTGTGATTCAGATGTCTTAGGTTTGCATTCTGGGTTTTCTGCATACCCAAAATCATGTGGCAGCTACTCTAATGGAATCTGCAGATCTTCACCTTTAGGAAGCATAACGGACCAAGGATCCCAGATGGGGTTGGCTGTATTATCTGCTAGTCCTGTTTCAGAATAAAAATAGGAGACCTGTTGTGCCAAAGGCAAGAAAAAGGTATCAAGAAAGATACTAAAATATATATATATATATATATTTTTTTTTTTTTTTTCCTTTGGAGTTACTCTTGACTTTTCTTGGTGGTATTTTTAAAAATTTTGGTATTTATTGTTGTCCTAAGTAAAGAAATATTTAAAATTTTAAATTACCAGCTTGCATTTTACCATTCTTCTTGATGTTGTGTAATGCCAGTTTTAAATGCAAATATATGAACATTTAACTTATGTGTAGAATCCCTGAATGACACAATCCTGTCTTGTAGATTGTGCATGCATATGTATTTTGTCTTACCAGAAAAGGGAAAACTTGACAAAGTAACTCAAATGTTTTTATTTCACTTCTTGATACACACACATTTCACCAACATTCTCTACCTTCAGCTTACTGAGGGGTAAGGAAAGCCTTAAAGGAAAGGAAACTATGGGTCTTTCCTTTCCTCTCTAGGTCATTTTCAGCATAAGGGATTATGTAATCCAGAATAGCAATACAAATTACGATGTGATTCTCTGATCATTCACGTTTCTTGTAGTGCATGGCCTTCTCTCTTACTTGAAGTGAGTTCTCGTTTATGAACCCTTGGCCTCTGTCAGGAACCCTGCTGACTGTTTCCTAGACAAAATAAACTTACCTTAGACTGGTCCTGAGTTGGGCTTGAATGCCTGTGCATCCTGGCTCAACCAGAATCCTGTGCTTGTGGGGGACCATGAACCCTCTATGGGAATAGGGCAACAAGGAATCATTGACATGTGTGTTCCTTTCTTAGTGAGCATGCTCTATTGTCTGTACAAAACAAAAGTTCAAAATTACATTTAGAAATTTTGGTACTGTAGCCAGGCACTTAAAAAATGCAGTGCCCTGTGTGACAGCACCGTCTGTCTGCATGCCCATGAAACTGGCCTGAACCCAGGTGCTAAACCATGAAATCCACCTCCACATTCTGGTCAAGGGCATAGTTTCCACTAGGATGCTCCAAGGCAGGGAATGAGTGTGGCAGGGCTGTGACAACAGGCCTATTCATGAGTTACTAGGGAGCCCGTTGGCAGCTGACTTTGGTCAGAGGACTCCTGAATGTGGTTACCAAATTTTGCTTAGACCAGGCAAGGCGTCTTTCACCCAAATCTCCCTCTCCTCTCTTTGACCTGGTCACACATTCTGATCTGATGGCTTTCTCCATCTTCCTGGCTGTTTTCTTTCACATGGTTTAATGTGAGTGATACCAGGTGGCTTGAGAAAACAGGTAGTTAGATGGGGGTGCAGGACTGACTCATACCACCCGGCAGGTGAAGAAGGTGTTGACTTGCTTGTTCGATGAGCATGGGTAGATGGCCTAGCTCAGTGGGCAAGGACCTGGGGACATGTCACAGTGGAGGGGAATGCTGTGGCATTCAAATGTGACACATTTGAAAAATCTAATTTGCATAAGTCTGTTCTCCATAAGCAATAAACACACACCCCCGCCCCTCCCCCCAACCCTGGGTCTGTCTGCACCTTCTCTCCTGATTCTGAGGCTGATAGTTAGGCTTAAATCATAACCTAACCTGGCTGGGGAGCTGCTGAGCTTTAAAAGGGAGGAAGGAATCTTTATCTACCTTAAAAAAAAAAATGCAAGGAGTAGTTGGCACATACCTGTTAGAGGTGGGAGAATACTACTGGGATTAGATTTTGAACATGCTAGATCAGGGCTCAGGAATATCATTTTGGATAAACAAGAACTTTTAACTGGGGCTACTCTCCTGGAACTCAGTGTGTAATATCTCAGCAGGGATTCCAGGGGAGGGGGCAAGCTTCACAGTGGCTCAGGTCTTAGAAGCCTGGAAGAAACAGTGGCTCACTGTCCATGAAGTGGAAATACGTGAGTTGCTATAGAAGGGAATGGGTAAGAGGGAATGAAAAGAGAGAGAAAACTGTGTGTGCTGGAATGGGTATACTGTGTAAGGCCAGAGGATCCATCTGCCCATGATGTTCCTTCTATAAGGG
Organism: Mellivora capensis; assembly: GCA_004024625.1. NCBI lineage: Eukaryota > Metazoa > Chordata > Mammalia > Carnivora > Mustelidae > Mellivora > Mellivora capensis. The sequence goes on along the minus strand of PISX010013947.1, from coordinate 10,985 downwards.
GGCCCAGAGAACACAGGATATACCAAGGCTGCTAGGAATGTGTTGTGGGAAAGGTACTGCCATTGTCTGCCAAGGTTGACGGTAAAAGACATGATCATGGAATTACATCTCTTATTGTTCACATATTAATGTGGTCTTGAATAGCACTCAACTTCTTGAAGCCATGAATCCACAATTAGTATAACACCATAAGAATATGAAGGGCAGTCAAGGGAACTTGACCAGTCAGGAGTTGTGAAATGGTTAAAAGATAATTGTTATCTCAAAGAGCATAGGGTCTGAGGTCTGCTTAACAGATATAATTTTGAAAGTTTTTATAAAGGTAGGAGCAAGAAGATGGAGAATGGTCACCTCCATCAAAAGTCATAATCCATTGCTAAAGTTAAGAAATCGGAAACATGTTTTACCCCAAGAACTCATTAAAGAGGAACATCTTTGTCAACATTATGGCACGTGTATTCTCTAATGTTATCCCCCAATTCTTCCTCTGAAAGATCCACAACCATTTACGCATAAGAATATACTGTAGGGGATGAGGACCTAAACCCAGATATTTATAGGGCTATTGAACACATATTTTGAGTAGGCATTGATACCTAAAGACCCAACCCTCATCACAGCTCTCTTGTTAGAGCAGAGGCCTAGAGGGGCTGGAGAATACATGGAGATCTGGCTCACTGTGAGCACCCTGGGTCTACAGATGTATCCAGGGGTCATTTTTGTAATCCCTAAACGCATAATTAAAGTTGATGTATTTGACAGTTGGATCAACAATTCTGTCTCTTGTCTGTGGAAGAACAGCTATTATGAGGATGACCAAATGGAAACCTCTCAAACTATGTTCCCTGGATGATGCATTAAATAGAAAACAGTATGAAATCCAAGAGGAGATAGCAGAGATTAATGCCAGGACTAAAGACCTAAACACTGTAGGGCAGTGGTCCGTATCACTTCTCTGTTTAATTAGGCAGTCTGACAGCTTTGGAATCTGACATGTTCTGGAGAATGATTGTAGATGACCACAGAGTTCCTTGAGTAGTAGAACTTGAAACAACTGTTGAAAACAACTGTTGGAACAAAACTGTTCTCTTTTTTTTTTAATTTGAAATATAGTTGATATATAATAATATATGTTTTAGGTGTATAACATAATGATTCAACAATTATATACATGATGAAATGCTCACCATGATTAGGGGAGTTACCATCTGTCATCATATAAAGTTATGATGATATTATTTACTGTGTTCCCTCTGCTGTACTTTTCTTCACTGTGGCTTATTTATTTTATAACTGGAGGTTTGTACCTCTTAATCCACTTAATTTCTCTCATCCCCCACATCTTTCTCCTCTGGCAACCATTGGTGTGTTCTCTGTATTTATGAGTCTGTATTTGCTTGTTTCTTTGTGTGTTTTATTTTTTAGATTCTAGATATAAGTGAAATCATATGGTATTTGTCTTTCTGCGTCTGACTTCACTTAGCACAATATTGTCTAGGGACTGCAACACCCATGTTGTCACAAGATTTCATTCTTTGTTATGGCTGAGTAATATTTCATTGAATATGTACACCATAACTTCTTAATCCACTCATCTGTGGATGGACACTTAGGTTACCCTCAAAAGACAGATCTAGAATAATACTGCTAAAACCAGTGTCTAAGACATTATCACCTATGTTTTCTCTTAGGGGTCGTATAGTTTCAGGTCTTACATTTAGGGCTTTAATCACTTTGAGTGGATTTCTACATATGATTTTTAAAAAAGTGGCCCAGTTTCATTTTTTTGGATGGAGGTGTCCAGTTTTCCTGACACCATTCTTGAAGAGTCTGTGTTTGCCCCATTATCTATTGTTGCCTCTTTGTCATTGATTAGAATACCACATAGGCATGGGTTTATTTCTAGGCTTTCTGCTCTGCTCCATTGATTGTTTTTGTGCCAGTGCCATGCTGTTCTGATTACTATAGCTTTGTACTATAGTTTGAAATCTAGACTGTGATACTTTCTGCTTTGTTCTTCTTTCTGAAGATTGCTTTGGCTGTTCCATATAAATTTTAGGATTATTTACTCTACTTCTGTGAACAATACTGTTGGTATTTCGATAGGGAGTACATTGACTCTGTAGATGGCTTCGGGTAGTATGGACATTTTAACAGTGTTCTTTCAAACCCTGAATGCGGCATATCTTTCCGTTTATTTGTGGCATCTTCAGTTTCCTTCATCAGTGTCTTACAGTGTTCAATGGTCTTATTTGTTGAGCGGATTAAAAATGACTTGGACACATGCTCTGTAACCACAGACTTAGCACCTACTAAATTAAATCTTTTCCAGTTGGAAGAGGATCAGTAGCATTTTGTATTCATGTGAAACAAATACCAGCCCTCACTGACAATGTTACCTCAGAGCTTTCTTGAGTCTCCTGCTTACTGTGACAGGATGGTCTGAGTGTATCTGGACTATGTGTATATCCCACCAAAAATGATGCAGATCCATTATTGCATTGGTGACATCCTTCTGATGGGACGGATTGAGCAAGACATGACTAGAAAGCTGGAACCATTGTTAAGACCCGTGCACTCCAAAGGCTGAAACCTAAATTTTACAGAGATGGAAGGAATGGCCACATTAGTAAAATTGACGGGAGTTCAGTGTTCCAGAGTGTAAATTAGATGTGCTTTCCAAAGTAAAGGACACACTGCCACATCTTGAATCCCCTACAACAAACAATAACCTTAGAATACCTGAAATCCCATGAGATTCATGGGATTCTCTAGAATCCCATATTGCATGGGATTCTATATAGCAGGTGATGGAGAAGGCCGCCAGTGGAGGGTGGGACCTGGATCAGGAGAGGAACCTGCAGTAATTACAGGCTGTGATGTAAGCAGTCCTGCCACTTAGCCTGTGTGATCCACCAGGCACTATGGTTTTAAAGTGTGATTTGTGGGAAAAGTTACATTTAGGGCCTCAGTGGCAAGCCCCTGTGGGACACTTAAGATGCAGGCCCCAGAATCCTGAAATAAGACCATGCCATTCAAAGCAAATAATTACATGCACGTTCAAGACCAGCTCTTGGCTTTCCTGGGCCCTGGTGGAGATGGGATGCATAATGATGGGTACACAGTGACTGTGCATCTCTAACTTTGTTTGATTCAGATTATGGTGGGCCCACTAAGGTATAATTTGAGATGATTCTACTATTAATCAGTCCATTATAAGACAGAAATTGTACCTCTAGGACTCAGCCCTAGCAAGATCAGAGGTCCCGAGCAGACCTGCATGTCACCTACTAACAGTGCTCCTCACCTTACTTTCACCTGTACGATCAACCAAAAAACGGAAAAGTCTGAAAGTGCTTTATTAGGTGGGTCTGCTGAGCTCCTGGGTACAAGCCAAAAATGGATTTGATTTGCATTATAGCCACAGGTAGGAGTGATCTTGAAAGACACTGGGAGGGGGACCAAAAATATGCCCAGTGGTAGTGCCATGAGCAGTACACCAGGTTATATGCTTTGTCTAAATGGAGAAGTGGCTCAGGGTGAGAATATCTCTTATTCTTGGCAGTGGCCACTTTGCTTTCTGGCCTAGAAGATGAAGAACTGGAGGAGTAGTAATAAGCATGTATAGAGTGTGGTTGGATATATAAAGAGGTGCACCGACTGAAGAATTTTCATCACTGCATATCGATCACAAGAAATCACCCACTATGGTAGGTGCATTGAACAAATCAACCAGCTGACATCATCTGGTATTTGTGATTGGTGACCCAAGAACTGGAATGATGGGAACATGAGTCACTTGGCTCTAGTGGCACCGAGAGAGGCTATATAAAGACCTCATGGCATTTTCTCTTCCTTATAAAGGCTGTTCCTGTTACTACTTACTTGGAGTTTCATTTCATCAGTAATACAAAAATTCAAAACAAATAGAAAAACTTGAAGCCTCCAGTATGGCACTGTTCGTTGAGGAGACCAACTGGACACTGGGTGGAATTGAGCACATTGAGCCCTTTCCATCCTGGAAGGGCCAGAAGTTCATCCTTAGAGAGAAAAATACCTATTTTACATATGGCCTGCATAACCTCAGCCATGTTCACTGTTTGATATCTTGTAATGCCTAATCTATACAGGCATAGAATACTACACTGTAGCTTCCAACTAGGAGACCTACTGGACACCGATTCAACAAGGAGTCCGAAAGTGAGCCATGAGCATGGAAGAATCATGCAGCCATACAGAATGCTGAACTGAAATGCAAAACTGAAATGTTGGAGGAAAGATTTTGAAGTGAGGGGGATGTACATCTTTGAGGATACAATATATTCATTAAATCATAGGCTTTTATGGTGCTCTATATCTCCAAAAGGAAGAATATGTAGATCCAGTCTTCAGGATGAGAGGTGAACCCCAAGTAGATGATAGCCCTCTATATTCATGTTTTGACTATCTGGTTGAGCTGCTTCTCCCATTGCTAGGCAAAGATTGCAGAAGGCCCGCACAGGAAAGGCATGCATGGAATAAACTTAATTTCTAGTTGATCAGGGCTAATACTATCACAAGTTAAAAAAATTTTTTTTTCCCTTTCATGATAACCCATTTGGCTATAGATCATGCAGGCTTTGTAAAGAGGCAGCTGCTCAGATAATAACCTTTGGCCACAATGCAACCAATTAATTACTGTGTCATCCCATAAAAGGCTCCACAGAGCCATGTTGTCTTTGGCATATTATCTGTCTCAAAATTATGATAATATTCCAATGAGGCAACCTCAAATACAAATTCGCAAATCACCACTTTTTCCCACCTTCCTCTCAAAGCCCAATTATCTGTAAGGCAGATCAATCTCCAGATGATGAAGACTGTGGGTTTGCCAAACATATTTGTAATCACATGGCTTTTTAAAAAGAGCACTCTGGTGTTGCACAGCAATAGAAGCATAAAAAAATATATATATACATGCACACCCATTACACATCCTTTACGAAGACCCTTGGTAACTGGCATGATGGTGGCCATCGTACAGCAACACGGAAAGAACACACACTCAGGAGCCATATGACTGGCCTGAGTTCTGGGCTGGATAGTTGTTACTTCACTATACACTCCCAGAACTCAAGTTCAACCTTGGTTCTGTCATTGTGATTTTACTACCTCATATGATGTTTTGATAAGATTATGTGGTAGGACTGCCTATGACAGACAGTACAGGGAGGGCCTTTTCAATCTTTAGGCATCACATGACTAAGCACAGATTTTTATTGGGTGGGGTTGAGGTGGAGCCTGGAATTCTAGGTATCTAGTCAAGTTCCCAGGTGCCATAGATATTGATGATCTCTGAAGCCATTTTGAAAATTTGAAGTTTTGAAATTTGAAGTTTGAAAATTTGAAGCAAATTTTGAAAATTTGAGTAGAAAGACTGTAGGGTCTACTAAAACCCCTTGGACTCTTTCCTCCTTATTAACAGAAAGGTTTTCTTTGTGCCCATGTTTTCCTTATTTGAGGCAAGGATAAGTCCGAGTTGATGGAAATGAATAATGATAGTTTCATTCCCATTGCCAGTGATTGGTTTGAGACAGTCATATGAGAGTTCTGGCCAATGAGATCTGAGAAGAATGTGCTACAGCCTTCTGAAGAAAAAACTTTTCACACTTCAGAAGGAGACACACCAGACCTATTCTCTGCTTTTCTCTGCTATTATTTCTGGATACGATGACTGGAATTATTGCAGTATCTTGGAACCATCCTGCAGATGAAGTCAGCACAGAGACAAGGTTAGAGTCAAGATAATAAGAGAAAACTCAAGCACCATGCCTGTTGTCATGCTGTCTTTGGATTTGCCCTTATTTCAAGTAGAAATAATTGACTTTTGTTTAAGACAATTTAAGGCAGGTTTTGAAAATTACACTGATGACAGAAAAACATTTAGAAATTAATTTTTTAAAAGATTTTATTTATTTGACAGAGAGAGATCACAAGTAGGCAGAGAGGCAGGCAGAGAGAGAGGAGGAAGCAGGCTCCCTCCTGAGCAGAGAGCCCAATGTGGGGCTTGATCCCAGGACCCTGAGATCATGACCTGAGCCGAAGGCAGAGGCTTAACGCACTGAGCCACCCAGGCGCCCCTTGAAATCAGTTTAATTAAACTCTGTATCATATGTACTAGGTTTATGTCTTTGGACAAGTTTTGGTTTCCTCTTTTATGAAGCAGAGAGGATTATAATAGTGATCGCCGTGTAAGATTGTTGTGATTTTTTAGATAGGATTTTGCTTGTTAGCTATCAGAGTGCCTGGTGTATATTGCATGTTCTAGGAAAATGATAAATGATTGTCCATGTTCTTCTTGTGTACTAATAGTGTTGGGGAATTCACTAACCTTTGTGATAGTTTATCTGTCATGGGGTACTCTCCCTTGTCCAAAAAGGATCGTTTTTTATTGAGCTAAAGATCTATTTCCATCTTTCTTTCAAGCCTTAATCCTAGCTTTGACCTCCAGAAGCACAGGGAATAAGTATAACCCTCTTGTTTGTGACAGTCCAAAAAGAATTTACAAATAGTTTTCATGACCCACTGCTAAATGCTTTCTTTCCTGGCTACATTTCCTCAGTCCTTCCAAATGTTTCTCCTATGTCATGGTTTCTAGATCCTTTTCTATCCCCCCATTTTTCTGGATTTTGTTCATTTTAGCTAAAGATTGCATGCTTAATAGTACCTTTTTTTTTTTTTTTTGCCCCAGCTAGAACTGTGGCTCACAGTTCTGCTTCTAACTGTGAAATGTCTGTGTTGCTTATATGTAGATTTATATTACTTGATTTAAATTTTCCAGTGTTCTGTTTGCATGTCCACTGTATTTATTTGTTCTTGAGTCATCTGCCTTAAACTGGGTATGCACTGAGGGAAAAAGTCATCTATAATTCAATTGTACAGTCCTGTTGTGTCCATGATGATCCTGCTTTATTCCTAATATCTTGGTGTAATTATTAAACCCTCCTTTTACTTTTAAAAGTACCTCTGTTTAGAGGGTAAATTATATGGGCACCCTAATTATAAGCTGTGCTTACAGATTTTTATTTATTTCAATTTTTTAAAACATTTTAAGTGTTAACTCCAGTTAGATAACTTACAGTCTAATATTTGGTTGTTTCAGGTGTACAGTGTAGTGATTCAGCAATTCCATACATCACCCATGCTCAACACAAGTGCACGCCTTAATCCTCATTGCCCATTTCAACCATCCCACACCCCATTCCCCTCTGGTGACCATCAGTTTGTCCTTTATAATTAGAGTCTATGGAAAACACTGTCGAGGTCCCTCAAAAAGTTAAAAATAAATAAAATAATTACCTGCCATCCAGCAATCACGCTACTGGGTATTTAGCTGAAGAATTAAAAAACGGTAAGTCCAAAGGAAACATACACCTCTGTATTTATAGCAGAATTATTTACAACAACAAAGTTATGGAAGCAACCAAGTATCCATTGATTGATGAACAAAGAGGACGTGGTACGTGTGAGTGTATATATATGTATGTATATTTGCACATATAGAATATTGTTCAGTCATAAAAAAGAATGAAATCTTGACATTTGCAACAACATGGTTAGAGCTAGAACATATGATACAAAGCAAAATAAGTCAGTCAGAGAAAGACAGATTTTCACACATAGATGGGATTTGAGAAATAAAACAAATGAGCAAAGGGGAAAAAAGGCAAAGACAAATCATGAAACTATACATAGATTTTTAATTAGAGCTTTGTGCCTGATCCACCTAAAAGATTATTGATTTTGAATCATTGACTTAAATTTAACATTCTTAGATGACCTGCCATTTATGGAACACATGATGTGGATTACCAGCTCTGATATTTTCTAAAAAACTTTGTTTTATCAAGTACAGTTTCCAGACCTTATCACAATTTCTGTTCCTTTCAAGAAATTCAGTTTAATTTTTTTTCTATTTTATTGAATAGTCAGCTACCCTAACATCACTTTCGGTATGAGAAGATAAATGTGGGGAACTTCATGACTCATTCCATTCAGCTGGGGAATGGTTACAGTACTCTGAAAGGAAAAATGCAACCAGTGACTAAGAGTCACAAGAAAAGTTTCAACTCTGTGTTAATTGCGAAGTAAACCATAACCTGTGAAGAAAACCATATTTCCACTTCATTTACCTGGGAGCTTATCCAGGTGGCGTTTGGGACTGTAATGGTACTCAAAGCTCCAAAAATCTCTACAATAGGCTCCAAGTTGAATTCCAATCTGAGCAGTGCAGAAGGGGGAGTGCTCAGTTTGAATGCTGTTAGGTACCGTGTCCTTCCTAGCCACCTGCTTTTTGCTCCTAATGAACAAATCAGTACTGTGTTACAGTGAGACTCCCACCATTGAAAAGGATGACAAGTTGTGCATTTAAGTGGGTATCTGGCCTGAGAAACAAATATCCAAAAAATGGGAAATGATGCATCTTTAAGTTACTCTTAGCAAAACATAGAACTTTTTTTTTGTCTTATTCTTCCCCAGTATTAAAAATAGTGTAATAGAATTGTGTTTTCTCCTTTGAGGCATGTAATAGGATGGAAATTGAGATTTTGAGAACCAAATTCTCATTAATAATTGAAACACATATCAAATATTCTTCCATGTATTTAGAGCTATAACACTGATTCCAATTTTATATGGTTAACCAAAAATTGTCAGAAAACCACGTTGATTAATTAGTTACTTTATGGTAATGAAAATTTGCTTTTAGAAAAAGATCGTAGTAATTTTTTTGGTTGTTCTGAATAGGTGACTGAATTCCAAAACTTAAACATGAATAAGATGTATTTTACTTTCATGTTCCACAGAAATGTTTACATTACATAGTAAAACTTCCAGAATTCTCATCAAGTCTGATGTGTGTGTGTGTGTGTGTGTGTGTGCGTGCCCCTGCCATGCTTGTCACTGGGACATTACAGCTAAACTCTATGAACTTTCATCTGATATTCAGGGAAACTGGAGTGGAAATTAAGTATCATCCTGGCTCTGGGTAAATTCTCCGATCCCTGGAAATTAGACATTCTATGGTTCAATGAAGCAGTGTTGCAAAATCCACAGACTTCTTTAGTGAGCAGGATAACATGAACAAATAAAAAAGCTGCGTGGTTATCAACAGCCTCACTGTAGCATCAAACTTTGGATTCAGTGGGCTCACATGTTTCAAGATTTGAAAAAAAAAAATTTTTTTGCATCTTTTTGGGGACTTTTCATGGAACTTTATATTAGTCTAATCAGGAAATGTTAATAAGAGATGTGTGTTAAATTCCAGATGATTAAGGCTTGGGAAATGGTCGGTTCTGGCCCTTGGAGGGAACAGGCATGACGCTGGATTTCTTTTGGAAGGTCAGTCTCTACCAACTGGTCAGGATAAAGGATTGACACCAGAGTTGCAGGCAGGAGTAAGGTGTCCCAACCAGTGGGCAGAGCATGACAGTAGAATTACAGGGTAGATGACACAAACTAAGAACTTAGAGAAAAGATTTGGTTTAGTAGAATGAATTGGAAATTACAGCCTTAGCTCTGTCATCTCCCAGCTATGTCACATGACTTAACCTCTCTGAGCCATACTTCTCTCATTTAACAAAATGCTGATAAAAGAATCTGCTGTATAAAAGTGGTGGTACAGATTAATTGAATCGTATAGATAAAGCCCTAGGATCTAGCCTAGCTCAATGCTTAATAAATGGCAATTTTCTTCAGCCCCCAAGGAAGGCTATTGGTAAGGGCAGCACATCGCCCTAGTCATCCAATGTGAGTAAATTAAAAAAGCCAAGTCATTGGAATCTCAGAATGGAATACTGTGAGGGTTGGCTATGTCATTTGCAAGGGTTAGCACAAAATGAAAATGCAGGGCCCCTTGCTCATAAATTCAGTTTTTCAAGACCACCATAACAGAATTGAACCAAGAGCAGAATTCTAAGTGTGGGGTCTGGTGCACCTGCGTGGTTTGTGTGCCCCTGAAGCTGGTCTTGGCTCTACAATTACTTTTTAACTGCTCTCCCTGCATTCATTCTTACTCATATATAATGCATCCTTCCCACAGCAGATGGGGTGAATGTCTCAATTCATAAAATAGATTCTGTGACAACATGCTTTAGTCATAAACTGAGAAGTATAACAATAACAAAAAGCCACTTAACCCAGTGGTTAGGTGGGTGGGTTCTGAAGCTAGACATTCCTCTCTTGGCTGTTGTGATCTTATCTGCCATCTTGAACAAATTACTTAAGTTCAGATGACTGTGCCATAAAATGGGCAGGACAGCAAATAGCTACCTATTTGGACAAATGACCCTCCTATATAGGACAGAGCTGTTGTAAGGATTAAGAAGAATAACTCATGTGAAGCGTTGGGAATATTGTTTGCTACAGAAACCACTTTGATAGACACTAGTTACTATTATGTGAAGGAGGACTCTGTTTTAAGGGTGATGTTAATATGGCCCACCAGCTTGTCCACCATCTGCCAGCATCTACCCCTTCAAGCTTATCTCCTTCTGCTTTCTTCTTTTCTCATGACCCATGAGGCACACTCATTGTTTTGTTTTGTTATCTAGTTCCTCAAGGTCATCAATTTTTTTTAAATTTTTTTAATGTCGCAGTGTCTTTGCTATTCTCTCTACATAGAACGCTTTCTCCCAACTCTTGATGTTTTAGGTCCAGCCTCAGGTATTCCTTTCTTAGGGAAGACATCCATTGAGCACTAGTCTAAATTAGCCCCCTCTGTCTTACCTAGTACAGTGCATGTTCTTCGGACTGGTAGCACTTTTCATTATTGGAACTTAAATGTTTTGTTACAAGTTTGTTTCACATCTGCCTTCCCAGGAGGGTAGAAGACCATGTGTGGTGTGTTTAATACTTTATCTCTGGGGCTTAGCAAAGTGCCTGGCACATGAAAAGCAAGCAATAAGCATGTATTGAATAAATTAATGAGCAAAGAATGGCAGAAACTT
>PISX010013946.1:0-54837 GCA_004024625.1 Mellivora capensis | reverse complement strand
GAACAGAATAGAGAGCCCAGAAATAGACCCTCAACTCTATGGTCAACTAATCTTCGATAAAGCAGGAAAGAATGTCCAATGGAAAAAAGACAGCCTTTTCAATAAATGGTGTTGGGAAAATTGGACAGCCACTTGCAGAAAAATGAAATTGGACCATTTCCTTACACCACACACGAAAATAGATTAAAAATGGATGAAGCACCTCAATGTGAGAAAGGAATCCATCAAAATCCTTGAGGAGAACGCAGGCAGCAACGTCTTCGACCTCAGCCACAGCAACATCTTCCTAGAACATCGCCAAAGGCAATGGAAGCAAGGGCAAAAATGAACTGTTGGGATTTCATCAAGATCAAAAGCTTTTGCACAGCAAAGGAAACAGTCAACAAAACCAAAAGATAACTGACAGAATGGGAGAAGATATTTGCAAATGACATATCAGATAAAGGGCTAGTGTCCAAAATCTATAAAGAACTTATCAAACTCAACACCCAAAGAACAAATAATACAATCAAGAAATGGGCAGAGGACATGAACAGACATTTCTGCAAAGAAGACATCCAGATGGCCAACAGACACTTGAAAAAGTGTTCCACATCACTCGGCATCAGGGAAACACAAATTAAAACCACAATGAGGTATCACCTCACACCAGTCAGAATGGCTAAAATTAACAAGTCAGGAAATGACAGATGCTGGCGAGGATGTGGAGAAAGGGGAACCCTCCTACACTTGCTGGCGAGGTTGTGGAGAAAGGGGAACCCTCCTACACTGTTGGTGGGAATGCAAGCTGGTACAACCGCTCTGGAAAACAGCGTGGAGGTTCCTCAAAAAGTTGAAAATAGAACTACCCTATGACCCAGCAATTGCACTAGTGGGTATTTACCCTAAAGATACAAACGTAGTGCTCCGAAGGGGCACATGCACCCGAATGTTTATAGCAGCAATGTCTACATTAGCCAAACTATGGAAAGAGCCTAGATGGCCATCAACAGATGAATGGATAAAGAAGATGTGGTATATATACACAGTGGAATACTATGCAGCCATCAAAAGAAATGAAATCTTGCCATTCGCAATGACGTGGATGGAACTAGAGGGTATCATGCTTAGTGAAATAAGTCAATCAGAGAAAGACAACAATCATATGATATCCCTGATATGAGGAAGTGGAGATGCAACATGGGGGACTAGGGGGGCAGAAACAGAAGAAAAGAAACAAGATGGGATTGGGAGGGAGACAAACTATAAGTGACTCTTAATCTCACAAAACAAACAGGGTTGCTGGGGGGAGGGGGTCGGGAAAGGGAGGTGGGGTAATGGACATTGGGGAGGGTATGTGCTATGGTTAGTGCTGTGAAGTGTGTAAACCTTGCGATTCACAGACACGTACCCCTGGGGACAAAAATATGTTTATAAAAAAAAAGAATAAAAAAAAATCACAGGGTTACAAAATGACCTTACTTGCCACCAGTTATTTTTAGGAAGCATACGTCTTCCTCCAGCCCTTCAGAAAAGGAAGAAGAATAGAAATAAGCATATGCCCAATATATGTAAGTTTTATGGTTAGGAAGATAAATATTTGTTGATATCTAACTGGTATTGTTGACAAGTGCCTGGATCATGGTAGGTTGTTCCATATATAGATTGCTACCTGAGTGGCCAAGGGTCAGGATCCTTGTACCTTGCTGATGGTGGAGGAACCTCATATCCATAGGCTTCATATTTCTATATAGAAGGAGTTCCATGAGAATAAAACTGGTGTTTTATCCTACCCTCATCCTCAGTGCTCCTAAGGTAAGGAGATTGGTAAGCTTGGAAAGATTGGCAAGTTTGGAAGGAAGAATTTTTCATGTTTAACCTAATTCTCCCCCCACCTCTACCACTTCTCAATTTGCCTGAAGAAAGCATACATTCTGCCATGATCTTCCATTCCAGACTCTGCCCCTGTTGGGGAGGTCTGCAGGCTTTAGCATGTCCTATGCCATGATGGTAACTCTACTTAATTTGGGGATCTAGTATTAGGAAACTCATGATTACTGAATACTCAAAACACCATCTCCCAATAAAATTGGTGTTTTGTTTTCTTCCTTCCTTCTATCACATGATCATTACTGAAGTTGGAAGGGAAAAATTGATTTCATTTATTAGCTTTCTAAAACTCCAGTGTACATTTGACCCCCAAACTGCTGATGTGCTAGCCTCTATCTGTATAATAGCAGGATCTCAATCTATCACTCAATACATTGCTCAGTTATCTCCATACATTTCTAAGCTGGTGCTCAAAATGTCCATATTCTAGATGTATTTGTCACTTGGTGACAGTCTTTGTATTCTTATGTTCTAGCTCAAAAGTATATAGAATTACTGCCTGAGAAGGCTCACTTGCCACTTTACATGATGAAAACTCTAGTTTACTCTAAGAAAAATATTGGCCGTTGTTCTTAAGCTATAGCCCTTTAGCTGCCAGAGCATTGTAAGGTTTTGGGCAGTACTGGGAAGAATGACCTCTTCAATTTTATGTCTCAGCATTTAAAAAATTGAAGTCTCAAAGAACCTCTTCTTGGGTCCAATAATTTACAGACTCTTTTGTACACAAGAGTTTAACCATTTTTGGACCCCACCCCACTAATCGTAGGGGTTTAAACATAGAACAAAATTTCTTTTCAGAGCAAACATGATAGTATCTTTGCCATCCTTCTTCGTTCTTAGTATTAGACTTCAACCACAAACTCCATCCTATTCTACTTACAAAAAAGGAACTTCCTATATATAATACTGTACATGGATACCTGAGAAGTGGGTGTTGGATTGAGGGTTGATGGATGCTGGTCTGGTGATGTAACATAGGAGCTCCATTTTAGCTAACCATAGATGGTGTTGTTTTTGTTATTTGTTTTCACTGTTCCTCTAAATACTATTGGATGTTTACTACTATTATTGAAGACAGATTGTATTTGTATCTCTATAACCTGAAGTATATTTTTATTTATGGATACAAAGATGTGTAATAATATGTACCATTTCTTAGCCAAGAGCACTTCCATGAAAATTATCCTATGAAAATTATAATGTTTATTTCATGAAATGGTAGCTGGCTAGAGAGCCACAAAACATGTCTTTGCTCTCCTATTTAGGTGCAGGTGTTTGGAAGCAGCCCAAGTCTCAGATTTTGTGATCCAAAAAGAATTAGACCTAAAATTGCCTCTTCTTTTTCCCTTTGGCTGACTTCATTTAATTCATGAAATTGGTCTCTTGTGAGTCTGAGAACTTGTTTTAAGGTGGGGTGTGTATGCACATGGGAGTTAAGAATGAGATATATGAGCAGAGCCGTGAAGAGATAGAGTGACCTAAATGTCTGGAAAGTAGTTTCTATCCTTGAGTTTCTTATTGCCATGAAAAATAGATAAAATTGTCAGTATAAATTAACTCTGTGCAACCTTCAGCTACCTATGAATTAAGTAATTTTCAAGTAAAATGAAAAACTCAAGAGATAAAAATCTCATCCTAAAGTGTGCCAACTTCTAGCTCAAAGTATTCTTTTACAATTGCTTGCATATTTTACATTAGAAATATCCTAGAAAAAATTACTAGAAATTAAAAAATACAGAAATATGTTCTCTACCATGGATATACATGCAGTGTCATGAGTCTAACATTTATTTAGCTCCCCGCAACCCTCTTTTTTTTTTTTTAAGCCTAGAATTTCAGTAGGGACAATGAAAAGCCCATATAAATAAAAGTCAGAGTATCTACAGTAATGAAAAAGGAGGAGAAGGCAAACACTAGTTGAAAATTAGGGTTTTGAGGTGATTCTCCAACATAATGTCATAAAGCAACTTAGAAATATATTGACACACCATTGGTGTTTTTACAGCTGGTGTTTGAACTAGTAAATATTTAGTAAGTCCCTATTATGAGCAAGTTACTCTGCTGAGCACTAAGGCAGATGCAAAGATTCCAAAATGTAGTCAATGTCTATAAGATCACAGTCTAGAACAGGTAGTCATATGTGAACCATTGAATTAAAAGACGCATGTAAGCTGTATTCTATTATATTATAGATTTATGAGTTACTTCAAAGTTGCACATTAGTAATTGACAAATAAGTAGTAAAACTAGCAAGTGCTTAAGAGGAGATGTAAGTGAGAAAGACACTACTGCCTTCTGGAGTATGTGAAGGTAGTTCTAATAAGAGCCAACACTATTCAGTACTTACCATTTGCTGGGCAATGTTCTAAGGACTTTGCATATATTAACTCATTTTATACAAATGATAACCTCTATCATTTCATTTTGCATATGAAGAAATTGAGGCCAAGGGGTTGAGTAACTTGCTTAAGGTAGTGGGGGAAACAGAATTTGAACTATGCTCTATCATTCCACATGCGCTTTATAGTTCTGAATGAGGGATTTTGTTCACTAATCCTTCATATTCATGTGACCTGGATACATATAAGTAGTTTGCTTTTAAAACAACTATGAGTATGAAATACATGGGACAAATAATATGTTATCTAAGTTGGTTTTAAATGTATGTTTCTTTTCAAATCCATGGGTTACCAGAGTTGTTTGATCATTTATGACTATTGTTCTATTCTTTCCCCCTTTATTATAGTTAAGAGGTACTGGGAGAGAAAAGTGCTTGAGTAATCTCTTGATTTGGATAATTAGACCTTAGGCACATCTCAACAACAAAAGACAATCACTAAGTTGTTAAACTTAGTACAAGACATATTTTGCCTTTCCTGAGATGGAGGGAGAAGAAAATGAGAAGAAAGAGGAGGTCAGTGAAAAGCAAGAGAAATTAGCAGGTTGGGAGACTAGATGAGTGCTGGCTAGATGAGAAAGAATGAAGTCAAGAGCTCCAAATTCAACTCCTATCAGAGAAATTTTGAGAAAAATGGTATCTGAAAAATGAATTTTAAAATTGGAGCTATGCCATACTCTTTGAATCTTTTGAAATCTGTAATCTCTATTTCTCATAATGATCAGTGTGAATATGATTTTGAAAAAGGTAATATTTGTTTTAATTTTTTTGAGACCAGTAAAATGTATGAGTTCACAGTTTTGTTGACACAGTGAAACACTGAGACAGCACATGTAGAAGTAGAAGATAAAGGTAGAAGGGATCATGGGGATGTTTAATGCATCTACAACCTGTAGGAATTTTAAGTTCAAGTCATTCACTCTAGAAGGGCAGGGAATTATGAGTTCAAGTCATTCAATCTGAAGGACAGGGAACAATAGTTTCAACTGATGCAGCACAATTAAAAGAGATTATCTGGGCACCTGGGTGGCTCAGTGGGTTAAATATCTGCCTTTGATTCAAGTCACGATCTTGGCATCAGTTGGGCTCCCTGCTCAGCAGAGACTCTGCTTCTCCCTCTCCTTCTGTTGCTTCCTCTGTTTGTGCTCTCTCACTCTTTGTCAAATAAATGAATAAAATCTTTTTTTTTTAAAAGAGATTATAAACTTAAGTTTGTTAACAATTTTCTTTTCAGTTACAATTTTTAGACCATGAATTTCCCTACTTTGCTTGAGAATAATGTAGTTTTCCTCATAAACCTCTTTCAAATTGCCATGACCTTTAGCAATGTTATGATTACACTCAAATTCTTTTTAAAAGGTTTTTTATACTTGACTACAGTAGAGATATTATTGATTTACAGTTACAAGCCTAGATCTATCCTTACTGTGACTACAAATGTGGTATTTTAATCCCAGACACACTTTCTTTCTCTCTCTCTCTCTTTTTTTTTTTGTAACACTAGTCAGAACCTCTGCTTTAGCATTCGTCATACTAATGCTAAAATGGTTCTCATTTTTTAATGAATTCCTTGGAGGCTGAAATGATCATTTTCATGTTTAAGCTTTCCTTTCTCTATCAAAAAATTTTTTCATAGGTCTAATCAGAATTGCCAGTGTCTTTTCAGGCTCCATTAGTATGTCTCTTCATTTTATTTATTTATTTATTATTTATTTATTTTCTTTTTTGAATTTTTATTTAAATTCTAGTTAGTTAACATATAGTGTAATATTGGTTTCAAGAGTAGAATTTAGTGATTCATCAGCTTACATATAATAGCTAGTGTTCATCATAACTAGTGCCCCCCTTAATACCCATCACTCATTTAGCTAATCCCCCACCCATCTCACTCTGTCAACAGTCAGTTTATTCTCTATTGTTAAGAGTCTCTTTGGGTTTGTTTCCCTCTCTCTCTCTCTTTCTCCCCTCTTCCCATATGTTCATATGTTTTGTTTCTTAAATTCCACATAGTGAAATCATATGATATTTGTCTTTCTCTGGCTGACCTTTTCACTTAGCATAACACACTCTAGCTCTATCCACATCATTGCAATGGCAAGATTTCATTCTTTTTGATGGCTGAGTAGTATTCCATTGAGTGCGTGCGCGCACGCGTGTGTGTGTGTGTGTGTGTGTGTGTACCACATCTTTATCCACTCATCAGTTAATGGACACTTGGACTCTTTCCATAGTTTAGCTATTGTTGGTAACCCTCTTATTTTTATTTTTTTTAAAGATTTATTTACTTATTTATTTGACAGACAGAGATCACAAGTAGGCAGAGAGGCAGGCAGAGAGAGAGGAATGGAAGCAGGCTCCCTGCTGAGCAGAGAGCCCGATGTGGGGCTCAATCCCAGGACCCTGGGATCATGACCTGAGCTGAAGGCAGAGGCTTTAACCCACTGAGCCACCCGGGTGCCCCGGTAACTCTCTTAATTTTAAATCATGAATCTTCTTTATGGTTCTCACCCAAGAGAAGGGAGTTCTAAGCAGCCTCATTTCTTACTTTCTCACATATTCAGTGCAGTTGTGGTCAGGAGGAAAAAGCTTTGTACTGAGATTTGGGGCATAGATTCAGGTTCTGGCTTCAGTTTCTGCATCTCCAAAATAGTCTGAACACCTACTCTGGTGAGGATTAAACAAAATAGCTTGGGACAGCACTTTGTAACTTATAAATGGCTATAGAAATTGTAGATATTGTTTTAAAAGAAGAAGAAAATTATTTCAGCCAAAAATGTTCTGGATTGAAACAAATAACCTATCTCTTTTCCCTCCCTCTTTAACCTCCCTCTTTTAATTGGAAAACGAATACTGGGGGAAGTCTTAGCTCCTTGGCAAGTAAATTGACCTGGGGAGCAGTTTTTCATCCTTCTTTGTCTCTTATGAGAAAGCTTAGAATCTTTGAATTTTTACTGATCTGATTGAAAAAATAAGGTTGCAAAATGAGGTGGTGTTGAATTCCAAAAAAGCATGAGAAAGCACAGCAGAAGATAACTGACCTTTGCTGGAGTTAACAGCTTGCAGTAATTTTTTACTCTTTCCTTACTTTTTGAGATGTACATAAAATGTCATTTTACATAAATTAATATGAATTATATTTATTTAGAAAAGCTATGCTGTTCTAGTTATAAGAATGTATCTGTCAGGAAATGTATATATATGTTTTGGAAATTGGATGTTAATAACTGCCATTAGTCATAGAAATATTAGTGCGTGTGATATAACTTTTATATATGTGTACAATCTTTGAAGTTAACAGAATTTTAAAAGTTAATTTTTCTTTACACATTTAGGAATCTTCTGGCATCTTTAACTGTTCTGTGAAGTCTGCTACAATATATTGTAAGTAAAGTGATTTCCTACTTTTGGGGGGAGAATATTTTGCTTTGCATGTGCCACATACATCATCTTCATGCTTTCCAGTTTCAGATATAAAGGGTAAATGTCACCTACTTTTAAAGTAGATACAGAGACAGCCCTCAATTATTCATAGCAATGAAGAGAGGTAATACAGATGTTGTGGCAAGTGCAGGTTTAGATATGTTGAATCCATTGTTCTCTTTATGAAATCTTTCTTAATGGGGGCACAATTTCAAGAAGTGCTTATATAGCACCTTTAAAGTTTAAAATAAATAAACAAAAGTAGGGACGCCTGGGTGGCTCAGTTGGTTAACCTGCTGCCTTCAGCTCGGGTCATGATCCCAGCGTCCTGGGATCGAGTCCCACATCGGGCTCCTTCCTCGGCAGGGAGCCTGCTTCTCCCTCTGCCTCTGCCTGCCACTCTGTCTGCCTGTGCTCCCTCTCTCTCTCTCCCCCTCTCTCTCTGACAAATAAATAAATTAAAAAAAAATAAATAAAATAAATAAACAAAAGTAGATGTAACAATTATATGAATAAATATTTAAGTTTTAGGTATGAAAAGTATACTTGTCACTATGCGAAATGTATAGCAACACTATTCCTAACTACTGACTTTGCAGTTGAGGAATAAGAAGGTTGAAGGGAGATGGCAGAATGTGGTAGGATGCATTTGTGCTTTAGGTAATATTTTATTTCATTTTTTTCACTTTGTGGATCTTTGAGCCAAGGTTTCTTTTTCCCTAGCATAAAAGGGAAAATATTTAGACATACGGGTCACAAAAGACATTTATGCTCAAAATATCCTCAACTCCATGATCAAAATACCTCTGGAATTATGAGGTCCTGGAAAAACCCAGAGTGTATTTTTCTGATTAGACCTGGGACAGTGTCCCAGTGGTCCTGTCATCCTTCCCTCCACCTGGCTTAGGCACTTTCTCTGTACAGTGTGTTCAGTACTGTTTGGCTGCTGCTTCACTACTAAGTAGTGTCAGTTGCACATGTGGGCGGGCTGCAGGGGGCCTGGACCCAGGAATACCATCTGAGTGGAGTTTTCCACTAGTTGTTTGGTTTGGCCTCATCCACGTGATGTCTTGCCAGACCTGTGAACTCCTGTCTGAATTCATTGATTCCTGGATGGGAAATATTCCTCATGCTGTTGTCAGAGAACCCTGATCTTTCACTGTAAACCTGGCAGGATGTCTGTTGGCCAGACCAGAGTATCAGGAAGCCAGATTTTTCTCTATGAAGGACGTGTCTGTAGTGGATGGTACTTGTTCTAGTGAAAGAATTTAGGGTTGTGGTGTTGGCCAGGTTTATCCACTTAGAAAAAACGAGAAACTCATAAATGTAGCACTGAAAACCCTCCATTTAAAATAATGGAGGCAATGACTGTTCCAGGTCCTCCGCCAAGGTAAAACAACATATGGTCCAGGATGTTATCTTAGAAACAGAATTTTGTGTTTAGGTCTACAGTCTTAGAAAGTTAGCAAGGTGTTATTTTATAAAGCAAGCATGGCACATGGGCAACTGTGCCAAAGATGTGGTGATCCCGATCCAGGCATCACGCTGAAGCTTTACCCAACTCTCTCGCACCTGTGAGGTTGAATTGGTTTTTATATTTTATTCCTGTGTCAGGATCTCCCCCCGTCACCCTTTTTTTGGATGTAATGTGTCTATGGCAAATGAAGTCCATAAATTAAATAGTAGATATTTATTTCCTTTAACTAACATGGTACTGGGCATATACTTTATTATTATTCAAAGTTAAGTACACAGATCATATTATACAACTCAGTAAATTTTCACAGAGTGGACTACTACTCATGACAAGAAATAAAACAATTTTAAGTACCTCACGAGCTCCTCTTGTTCCCTTCACAGTTACTACCCTTTCTTCCACTCCATAAATATTTTCCGTCCAGTCTTTTGAACTTTATAGAGATGGAATCATATAGTACAATGTTTTGGGGAGACCGGTTTTGTTTAAAATTAAGTTTATTTGATATACCCATTTTATTTTAAATAGCAGCAGTTTTAAATTTAAATTTTAATTTTAATTTTTCATTATATGTTGTATGTATATAGCAAAATTATTGATTTATTCTACTCTGAGTGGATATTTGGGTGATTCCCAGTTTTGACTATTATAACTAATGCTGCTGTGATTATAACTATGCATACATAATCACAGCAGCATTAGTTATAATAGTCAAAACTGGGAATCACCCAAATATCCACTCAGAGTAGAATAAATCAATAATTTTGCTATATAATACATATAATACACAATTATCCATATATCCATATTAATATTATGGATATATATAATATCCATGTTAATGGATATTATATCCATATTAATTTAATAAGGATGTATGTTTTCATATCTTTAATGGTCATTTTTACGTGCCTCATCCCCCCCCCTTTTTTTTTTTGCTTTTGAATCAAGGTTTTATTGGTTTATAAAACATCTGAATTTAGAATACCGTGGCCAAACACTTCAGGTACTCATTTTCTCAGTAAGCCAGCTTTAGTGCCATTAACTATGGGTGAACTTTGGGGTGGGTATGACACCCTATATGCAGAAACAGGTCTGGGTCCATTGGCTTGGTGATAGCAAGGACAGGTGTGTTCCATGCCAACTCTGTTGAAACGCACCCAATTTTGGAACAACAATTTAATATAAGCAGCCAACCTCAAATGTCCTACTAAAACTGTGTGATGGCTCATGAAGACAGCTCTGTCTCTAGGAATTTTATGGACTTAAACAGTGTGTTGAAGTGATAAATAGCATCCCCGATACTTCCGTTAAGAGCTATGTCTGTATTGCTTTGGACCACCATGCAGCAGAGAAATGTCCAGCAGAAGGGAATTAAGAATGAAGCCTACACTCTCCTTTTCTTTTTTATGCTGCACATATGACTTCATTTTTTTCCCTAATCTTCAAACTGGAGAAAAGGAAATTCCAAGTATAATCAAATGAAAGAATATTAAGGTGCTCCATTGTTTTGAGAAGGCATCTTTCACTGCATCACTAATGTCCCTTCTGTGACAATCCATGATCCTGGATATGTTTCTTTTGGAACTATGCCACATATCTCTTTTTTTTAAAATTTTTAATAAACATATAAAGTAGTGCCTCATCCCATTTTTAATGATTCTTCAAGTTTTCTCTGGGTTTATATT
Organism: Mellivora capensis; assembly: GCA_004024625.1. Taxonomy (NCBI): domain Eukaryota; kingdom Metazoa; phylum Chordata; class Mammalia; order Carnivora; family Mustelidae; genus Mellivora; species Mellivora capensis. The sequence continues at coordinate 43,985 of PISX010013946.1, read as the reverse complement.
TTTCTTATTGATTTATGTGTTCTCAGACTATGTGGAATGAAATCCTTTGTTGGTTATGTGTTCTTCTATTTTTTCTCTTGTCATAATGATGTGTTTTCATTAAGAGATGATTAGTTTGTTTGTGTGTATGCATCCTGCTTAAGAAATCTTCCTGTATTTCAAAGTCATGAATGCTATATGAGCTTACAGAAGCTTTACTCTTTTATCTTTTACATCTTTATTTCTCTGACTACTTTAAAAGTTTCCTTCCTTTGTTTTTCAGCAGTTTTGCTATGTTTTTGTTTGTTTTATTTTGTGTTTATCTTGCTTGGATTTCATGGAAGTTCTTAAATTTGTGGATTGATTTCTGTTGTTTTTGTAATATTGTTAGGCAACATCATATAAGATTTTGCCTCACTACCTCCTCTCCTTTTAGGTCTTTAGTAATTTGTCCAATAGATCTTTCATATACCTTTATTTTTCATCTTTTCCTCTCTCTGTTCTGTAGTATGCATGTTTTAAATTGAACTAACTTCCAGTCCTAATTCTCTTATCTCCTGTTTAATGTCTATAAATTTCTTAATTTTGATAATTGTCTTTTTCAGTTTAGAATTTTTGATTGGTTTCGGTTTCCGGTCAGTTTCTCCATTTTCCCATCTATTTTCTGAAATCGTTAATCACAGTTATTTTGAAGAACAGTTATAGTGTGAGAACCCTGAAGTTTGCATCATCTTGAATTTGTTTCTTTTTTTTTTAATTTTTCTTGTTTTCTGAGCATTTAACTCTCTTCTAGCATGCTTAATAATTAAAAAACATTAAATGTCAGATAGCATATATGAAAAATCATAGAGATAAATTTATGAAGTTCTACCTGATGTTGTCTTTCTCCAGAGAGAATTTAATATTAATTTACTCTGCACTTAGAGCAGGAACAGATGACCTTTACCTGGTCTTGAATTGAACTGGTCAACACTGGATTTTTATGAGAGCTTTGCCCTTAATTCTAAAGTCTGGCCCTTTCAGAGTCCTTTTGGAGGTCTGGGCCTTTTATCAGGGGCTGTCAGATTTGCCAGCCTCTGAACTCCAGTTTTTATCTCCTTACTGTCATTAGACCGTTCAGTACTCAATTCAGGTTTTTAGCATTTGGCCATTATTTCTGCTTTGCCTCTTTCTCCTGCCCTTCTTGTAGCCTAACAAATATCTTTTTTTTTTTTTTTTTTAGCCTAACAAATATCTTGAAGGGAAAAACACTACAGTATTTACCTCCTTTCTCTCCAGAATCTTGGATACTCAAATTATTCTATTTTCAAACACTTTTTTTCTTTATCCAACTATTCTATTTATCTCAGATTAATCCTGTAGGAATTTTGCTCTGCAGCAAGCCACTCCACCAACACCAGGAGCAGGAAATCCTGTAGGCTTTATCTTTGAGAGATGTTTACTAGGTTTATTTTTGTATTCTCCGTGACTTCTATAATCCTCAATACATGAGTATGCTCAGAAATTTCTTCAATGAATAAAACTACGCAAGAGAAACAAAAACAGGCCCATTTTAAGGGGACATTTTTGGCTTAATGAGATAGCTAAGAGTTAGTCAAGATTCTTTAAAGCCTAGTCTAATTCCAACATATTTCATAGAATCTTTCTTCACAACTCAAGTTCTCTTTTATCTTTTTCCCCCTCTGTAAAACATTTGGAACCCATTCTACAATTTATCTCTTAGTCTTATGTTGTCTTAATAGTATGTTTGATGTTATAAAGCAGGCAAATATGTCTGTGATTAACATTAGGTAAGCTCTACAAGACAGGCTCTGTTACATTTCTGCTACATTCTGGTGCTAAAGATACTGATGTGATAATTCTTTAAAATATAAGACAGTCAAAATAGAAGTGCTACATTCTACACTTGAGGGATTCATATATATTGCAGTATATATTTTTTAAGTTAAAATTTCAAATGTGTACACTTAGTAGATTTTGTATAGGTTTTGATGTGTAGATTTTTTGGGGTAGACTTTGTAGATTTTTTTCTGTAGTGCATGCAGAGCACTATGTTTTTGAGTCAGTGTCCCGATGCTCTATCAGTGTCATTCACATTTGCCACCATGACGTGATTATAGGAGGACAGAATCATTATTTTTGTAAGTAAGGAGATCTGTTTACTGTGTGCTTAATATGTGATAGATACCATGGCAATTATTTTATATGAATTATTTCATTTAATCTTCATAATAACCCAATTCAAAGTTACTATTTTTTATCCCAGTTTTTAGGTAAGGAAACTGAGGCAGAAAAAAGTTAAATCATTTTCCCAAGGTTACAGAGCTAGCAAGTGGAAAAGTGCTCGGATCGTGCTTGTGGTAGTATGAGGCCCTAACAAAGTACGTTACACTATTCTACTTTCCATTGAAAATTCTCCAGTCCCTTTTCCTGGTAATGAAGGGGAAACAGAGAGGGAGGTATGATTCAGTTTATTTTCTCATTGCCTCAGCACAGTAACACTGAAGAGCAGGGGAAGGAATGCTTATTTTGAAGTTTTCTTTCATCTTAGGGATATATAATTATCTGTAGGAAAGATGTTTTACAATAAGCATGAAGATTTGGTTCAACAATTTATTTCTCTCAGATCCTGAGTTCTTTTGGTTCTTCATTTTTCGCTGGAAAACTGTTATACTCAGGAAATTTATGACATAATATTGAAAGTGCCAAAGAAGAACGGTAAAAGAATCAAATGGGAGAGGGTCCCTGGGTGGCTCAGTTAAGCCTCCGATGCTTGATTTCGGTTTGGGTCATGATCTCAGGGTCCTGAGATTGAGCCCTGTGTTGGGCTCTGCACTCCAGTCTGCTGGAGACTCTCTCCCTTTGCTTCTTCCCACATTCTGTCTCTCTCAAATCAGTAAATAAATGTATTAAAAAAAGAATCAAGTGGGGTAAAAATGTCAGTGACAGACTAAAACATTGTGCTTCTTTAATTGAGAAGAATAAAAGTGGAGTGGATGTCTTTAAAGTCTAGAAAATCACAGTTTTAAAAATTAAAAACAATATTTGAAAGAAAAATGTTGGTGATATTTGAAGTATTTAGAAGAGGGAAAAATCATGGGTTTTCATTAGGAAGAATTGAGAATCAGTTAGCCAGACTGAAGTGATAGAGAAGTCTGTATTCACAGAAATCCAAAATTAGAAAAGTGAAGATTGTGATGGGTTCTGCTTTTATTAGATTGATTACAAGAGTGGAGGAGCATCTCTGTTTCAGAATTATGGAGATAAATAATGTCCTGAGGATAACTGGCAACTTACAAACAGATACAGTTATTATACACATAATTTGGGTGTTGCAACTAGAAACACATTTTTTTTCTGTGCTGCATGCAAACAGGGTGATACATACTTCCATGCCGCTGATGGTTATAAAGTGTAGGCAATTCAGGAGCGTGGATTTTAATTCATCTTTTGTGACTCTAGGTTAACCTCATTCTTCTAAAATGTTTCTTCATTCGACACAGTTATGGTAAGATTCAATAGTGGATATAAAAATAATGGTAACTTTAAAAAGTTAGAAAATGAGTTTTCTCTCACATAAAAGTTAGATCAGGCATGTTATGGTACTTTTGTTTTATAAAACATTTAGGACTCAAGGCGTCTTCTAGCTTATTGTTTTTCTGTGATAGCCTCTATTTCCAAGGTCACCTCCTAGTCCCACAACAGCTTCTTCCCCCCATTAGCCAGAATGTTGAGAGAGGACAGAGGAGAAAGGAGAGATCACGTGCCAGTTACCTTTTAAGGAAAATTTTCAAAATTTGCCTCAATAAACTTGTGCTTATATCTTATTGACTTGAAGAACCAGATCACTTGGTCAAATCTACTCCTACAAAGGAGTCTTTATTTTGAGTTGTCAAATGCCCACTTAAAAACCAGATGTTCTGTGGGTGAAGAACAGAATAATTTTTGGAGGACAATTAGTATTCTCAAGAATATAGGGTTTCTAGGATCATAAGTATTGTGGTTGCCCTTTTATAGGTAAATTTAGTTTTCAGTTGTCTTATGGTCCTTCTAACAAACATAGTAATCTGGGCTGCATAGAAATAGAAATGGGAGTGGAAATGAGTAGAAATGTTGCATGCTTTGGTTTTCAACATAATGTAGCTAATTGTTATAGAATCAACACCATGAAATAGAATCTTCACCATGAATTATAGATATAGGTAGGTAAAGAGTTGTCCTCTGCCTACTCTGGTTTTCTATTTTGCAAAGTACAAGAAGTTCAGGATTGTTTCAAGTCATTTAACACATATTCAAATGTTTTCTGAAAACATTTAAGTTCATTCTTCTAAGATACATGAGAAACTAATGAAAGAATGTGTCTTTGTCTTCCTAATTGGTTTCTTTAAGGTAAATATTTGATCAAAATCATCATCATAATTACTTGCTATGTTATAGTAACCCTGTAAGTGTTTGACGCACAAATTTTTTTTTTTTAAAGATTTTATTTATTTATTTGTCAGAGAGAGAGAGAGCGAGCGAGCACAGGCAGACAGAGTGGCAGGCAGAGGCAGAGGGAGAAGCAGGTTCCCTGCCAAGCAAGGAGCCCGATGTGGGACTCGATCCCAGGACGCTGGGATCATGACCTGAGCCGAAGGCAGCCACTTAACCAACTGAGCCACCCAGGCGTCCCTGACGCACAAATTTTATCTTTATCTTTTTTTTTTTTAAAGATTTTGTTTATTTATTTGACAGAGATCACAAGTAGGCAGAGAGGCAGACAGAGAGAGAGGAGGAAGCAGGCTCCCTGCTGAGCAGAGAGCTTGATGCAGGGCTCGATCCCAGGATCCTGGGATCATGACCTGAGCCAAAGGCAGAGGCTTTAACCCACTGAGCCACCCAGGCACCCACAAATTTTATCTTCTAATACTCTCAACAGTCCTAGAAGGTAGGTATTTTTGTGTACAACTAAGCATACAGATGCTTAGAGAGTTAAGAGACGACTTATCCCAAATCTCAAAAGTCATGTCAAGGTTGGGGATTAAAATTCAACTCAAAATCTGTACTTTTAATCACTATACTGCATTGATTTTAATCTTCTTCCCTCTCTTAAAATTAATTAACATTGGTTAAAAAGAAAAGAAATAATTTTCCATTAGAGATAAATATGCATTTTTTGCTTGAAATATTATACTCTTGCCTATATACACAAATAATACACACACACACACACACACACACCATATGGATCATTGCAATATGAAGCATTTTTTTTCTGAGCATCTGAGTTATTGCAAAAACTGTCTTTTGGATATGTTGATAAGGCCAGATTTATAAGGTTATAAGTTTCATAGATGACAACTTTTAGATCTTCAGTTATTACCCATGGATTTTGGGGCTTTGTGAGAATACACAGTACCAGAAATTTCTGCAAGTTTAGCAGCAATCAACTTTATGGGATACATTGGGTAGAAAAATTAATGGAGAGTATAAAGCCACTGCAGAGTCCTTGGATTACTGGTGGATTTAAAATGAACAGGTACTTGCAAGAACAGTAGTTTGACTGCTTATTATACTCTGTGCTCTTCTCTGATCAAATTACATGATGTAAACCAATGAATCAGAAATTGGATCTGTATGGGGAGATGTGGATGACCACAATTCCCTACTAGTTACTGCTTCTACAGATGAGGTATTCCAACATTCCAGGAATCATTTTGGAAATCAACCAGAACTCAAGCTGTGTTAGTAAAGTTTGCTAAAATGCTTGCAGATAGAGCATATGGTGCTGATCTGATGCCAGCCCCAGCAAGTTCTGCAAATAACCTCTAAATAACCTTCTGGATTGGAGTCCTTTGTTTTACACAGTTCTGCTTACCATCTTCACTTCAAAAATGCCACGTATCTCCATGATGTCAGTATTTGTTCTCAGGGAACATGACCCTCTTGAGTTCTACTGTCTGTATGCCTCTAAGAACTGGTTTCATCCATGTTGTCTCTGTTATGGACTCCTGCATTTATAAAGCAGAACTGATAGAGCTAGTGGGATTTACTCATGAATAAGGGATATTATTGATAGTATTCTCTAGTCTTACAATACATGGTAGTTTCTAAGATTTTGTTTTCATTAGATACAGCAGCTTTTGATTAATATATAAATTAATTTTCTCTTAGTGTGTTTGTTGGACTGTTAGCACCAAAATCACCCAAGGTGCTTATTAAAAAAGTAGGAACTTAGGCACCATTCAGAACACCATTCTGGAAGCAGAATGTCTGAGAATAGTTCTCAGAATCCGTATTTTAAAGAAGTTTCCCAGGTGATTTGATGACATAAAAGTCTGTAAACTGCTACCTTGTAAGAATAAGTACATGTGTCAAGGTGTTTGACATAAGGTGCTTAGAGTTGACATTATTCCTCCTTATTTTGTAGAAATTCCTTCCTTTTCTCCTTATCTTCATTTTTTCCCTCTCCCCAAATACAACAGAAATTTTTTGGAAAAATCTGTGACCATAGGAAATTTCAAGATCCATTCTATAGCTATCTTTTGACATTTAATACATGTTAGATCTGGGACTGATCACATACAATGGGATGTTTAAATGATTCGAAACTTAGGACACTGCCAGCTTTCTCCTTTCTGTGATATCTAAACTTTTAGTCTTCCTTGGAACCACCATTCCCCTCTTCTCAGAAAGGAGGAATTTTTATTTATATTTAAAAAAATAAATGTCATGTCTTTGGGTTACATGATGGCTTTCACACTTGTCTAGTTACATGACAAACATAACGTTCTAAAAATTTTTACTACTAGAAAATATAACAAATTCAAAATAGTTATGTATCATAGATATAAAATTATGTAGTAGTTTATGTTGACTGTTATCTGCTTTAATGAAGAACTCAATTTTTGGATTATAATATTTTGATAGTAGAATGCTTCCTTTAGATTCTTGTGGTTTGAGATTCAAAGGAGAGAAACAGGGGAAAAGACATTAGTTGTCAGTAAGTTTCTATGATTCATCAGTGTTACCTATAAAAGAAGAAAGCATTCAGGATGGTATTCATACTTTTTTGTAATACTCAATAACATCATTGCCATGTTAATATCTAAATGTAGCTCTAACAAAAATAATTATGGATATGTTGCCTGAATCTGACATAATATGGTAGCTGTTTTTGTGAGACAGTTACCATAAATACTGGCCTAGACAATCTGTATATCACATTTCCCAGGCTGTGATCATGGTCTCAGAGTGAGTGTATGATCCAAGCTAATAAGATCAGAATGCATCTCAGAGGTCTTGGGGACCAATTGGAGAAGAGGCTCTCTTTTTCTGATGTAATGATGTGAAATCATGGTTATTACACTATTTTGTCTCCGAAAGTTGAGAGCCAGTTTGGATAGTGCAGCCAACCTAGAGAAGGGGAGCCAAAAGATGAAGACAAAGGAACTAGTTCTGGTTGAAAACATTTAAATTCCTGCATCAAAAATCACTTGAAGGCAAACCTATGCCTGAGGTTTTCAGTTATATGAGCTAATACATTCACTTTTGTTTGTTTGTTTAAGTGTGTGTGTGTGTGTGTGTGTGTGTGTTCCAACTGGCAACTGAAAGAGTCCTAACTGATTTACTTTCTACTGGTGCTTATCAGATTTCATTATTATTGCTTATGTAAGATGTGACTTCCTTGCTAGACTGTTACCTCCATGAAGACAGGCCATGTCTCTCTTGTCTGCTGTTGTGTACCCAGTACCTACCACAATTCTAGCACAGAGTAAGCATGTGATAAACATTTTAAAATGTGAATATACAATTTATTATACTTCTTGATATGGCTAATATTATACTTTTGTGTTAAAAACAATTTGTTCCTCTATATTCTTTAAAGAAAAAACACCCCTACATCCCAATCCAATTTCTCTATCTTTTGTACTGATCATGATATGTACATCTTGCCACCCACATTGTTTTCTTTTCTACCTTACTATAGCATTAAAATAAATCAAAGCAAGTCTTGTTTGTCTATTATTTTTTAACCAGTTATTCCCTGCCTTTTTAGCCATTCCTTTGTGTCCATACATTTTATTTATATTTCAAATGCAGCAGATTTATGGTGTATTATAATTAATAGTTTATGCTTTGCTTTTCTTTGTTCCTGAGGTTACGTATTCTTTGAAAATAGAAACTAAATCTTTTTTTTTCATTTTATATTGCCAATGACTCATAGCATTTTACATTCGTGTTTTTAAAATGCAGGCATTTTTCTTTAGTTTCTGGTTCTACTTTCTTTAGTGTTTTATGCCATTATAAACATACCTGAACTGAATATTGCTGGAATTTTTGTATTCCCATTTGAGGGTTGTCATCTAGGTGATTAACTCATCAATTTGCATATTGGGTATTCACTCCAAAAGGAACTCCGGACGATGGTCAAATTACTGTGGAGGGAGGCTTGAAAAAATTAGATTTTAACAATAACCATTCATAAGCACCAATTTTGACATTTACTTGGAAATAATATTTAGCCCATATGAAAATGGAAATACAAAACCCAAGAACTAAACTGTAAAAGCAGAGACCCTTGAGAATGTCCAAAGTAAGGAAAGAGCCCTGTGTTAAAAATATTTTGGACTAACTAGGCTTTCAAAAATACTTCATTGATAGTGAGGTTCTAATGGTAGTGACTATTTGATTGCCTATTGAATGGTCATTACCCAGCCCTTCTTTCTTGACAGAGAACACACATCTGTTCAGGGAATGCACAGGTAATGCATTTCGAAGGTATGTGTTTAGGAAGGTAGTTCCTTTTTCCAGCAGTGGAGAGGACATGTTTTGAGCCAGTTATGGGAATGTCATATACTTCCCTGACAATGACTGTTCTAATGATGAGCATGTAACCCAGCCCAGACCAGTGAAATATAGAGGGAATTCCACCTGAGGATAATGGGAAAAGATTTCTTTCCTAAGAGAGAGAGAGAGAAAAAAGAGAGAGAACCCACCAACCCTTTGCAATATGTCATAGATTCCAAGGTGAATATTAAATATTAAGGAAAAAGAGAAATAAGCAAATATTAAAAGAAAGGCTATCAAAAAGGGATTTTTTTAATAAATTGGGAACTATTCAGTGGTGGCACTTGGCTATAGCTCTAAGATAGCTAGCCCTAGGAAATAATAGACTATTGCTCAACTTGTTATCAGAAAGTCCTCACCCTGAGATGTAACCAGTCCAAGAGAATTTATGAACTTAGATATTGGTAATGACTACATAATGTAACTGAAAGAAGAAAGATGTGGTAATATTAAGTATAAACAGATGGGATATGATTTTTTTTATTCCAGATCAAGGGGATAGAAAGTAAAAATATGTCCTATGTTCAGTCTTACACAAGGGAAAAATAATCTGAGCTGCTGACATGAAGATCCTGGTTGGTTTGGCACTTACACTCCCTAGAGTGAGAAAGGTAGAAGCTAAAGATAGCTTAATAAAAAAAGATATTCTTCATTTCAGTTTACCCTGACTTGGTTATCATTAAGCAGAAGTCTGAGTATGAATTAGATTTCCCAGGTATCTTCATTCCAGAATGGTGAAATTTTGATTATCTGACTGATACAGGTGGTGAGTCCATGGATGTTGATTGACTGTAGAATAGTAGGCCTTCTGGTTGCTATATACACTTCCTATTGATTAAGTTATCATGAAAGCTCTTCCTTAGAGTCTGTTTTAAACCTATAAACTGATGCTCTCATATACTTCATTGCTTCTTTCAGTCATTATTTACTGATCTCAGAGCTCTAGAATGAGCAGAAGACAAGCAGTCCAATGCTTGACTGATGGCTTTCAAAAGGATTTGAAACAATTCTAGTTGCCTCTCAGAACAATTTAAATTCTAAGCCCATGGGGTATAGGTCTTATCCAACTTTTCTTTTGAGCATAATAGGATTATTTGACTAAGGGTTGGAATGAAACATTCAGTCCTTTTCCACACTGGTGTCCTTGTAGATGTTGGGAAAATATTAAAGTGTCTGTAAAAGTAGTTAAAACATACTCTGAAAAAAAAAATCCCACACAGTTCATTCTCCTTTTGAAAAACAACAACAAAAACAAACAAACAAACCAAAAAAACCAATGCATGACTGCCAGAAATCAATTCACATTGATTTTGTCTTCTTTTTTCTCCCTTCTCTTCCCTCCCCTCCCCTTCCCTCTTCTCTCCTCTCCTTCCCTTTCCTTTCTTTCCCTTTCAGTCATTGTTGCAGTTCCTTAATAGTAGGATTGCTTATTGTGTTTTGGATAGCTCCTTACGCATTACCAAGTGTTCCAGTGGGGTAATATATTTTATTTACTGTTTCTTCCCCCAATGAAAAATCAAACAAATATTTGCATGGTTTTATCTAAATCTGACTTCCCATTGGTGATTCAAGAATGTAATTTATCTTTTCTTAGTGAAAATTGTTCTTTCAATTCTATCAATACCCACTCTGTTTTGTGTCTTTAAAGATTCGTAGCTATCCAAAAGGTCCCTTGAAGGAAACATTTCATAATATTAAAAATATATATTGTATTTTTTAATCCAGTTTTTTTGATTTTAAGTAAAACTTTAAACTCTTAAATGGTTTGTTACACCCTTTTTTGATAATAAATGCGCCGTAAGAACTGTTCCAAATATAATCTCTCAGTGGTTTTTTTGTTTTTGTTTTTGTTTTTGTTTTTTGCTGCATACTTATTCTTTCCTTGTATTATTTTTATTTATTTATTTTTAAAGATTTTATTTATTTATTTGACACAGAGAGAGAGAGGTCACAAATAGGCAGAGAGGCAGGCAGAGAGAGAGGGGGAAGCAGGCTCCCCTCTGAGCAGAGAGCCCAATGCTGGGCTCAATCCCAGGACCCTGAGATCATGACCTGAGCCAAAGGCAGAGGCTTAACCCACTGAGCCACCCAGGCGCCCCATCTTTCCTCTTATTAATGGAAGATGTATCTTTATTCTTTTATTGTGTAGCATTCCTCTCTTTTGGCATTACTTAACATATGTATTTATTCTTCCCCTCCATTTTTCTGATCCATCTCCTTTTCAATATCAGAGATCATTTCCTTACTTGCTGTATGCACTCCTAAATACTCAGACAATAGCTTTAGTATGGTTTTTAGTTTTCTTTTGGCCAATATTTACAATAGGTACAGTTAATTTGTATAGTATGTACAATTACTTTTATTTGATGGAGTATCTTGATTATAAAAGGGCTGTGTTTATATGCCCTGTAGAGATTTCAGGTGAAGTTGGGCAGTTCTAGTTGTGCCAAGGAAGGGTTTTAAGGGTTTGAATGGGAAATCTTATGAAATCGTTTCTTTATATAACAATGGCAACTTATTGAGTATTTACTCTTTGTCAGACACAAAGCAAAGTACATTATTTAAGATAAACAATATATTTTTTCTTTTCAAAAGATTTTATTTATGTATTTGACAGAGAGAGACACAGTGAGAGAGGAAACATAAGCAGGGGGGAGTAGAAGAGGGAGAAGCAGGTTTCCCACTGAGCAGGGAGCCTGAAGCAGAACTCAATCCCAGGACCCCAGGATCATGAATGGGGCCGGAGGCAGACACTTAAAGACTGAGCCACCCACGTGCCCCTAAGATAATCAATATCTTAAGAAAGTTCAGTGAGTAGGATAATAAAATTGCAATGAAGATTTTCCTGCTAGGTGAGTATTATTTTCCTTCCCTCCTCCCTCCCTCCTTTTCTTCCTTCCTCCTTTTCTTCCTTCTTCCCTTTTTTGTTTCCTTCCTTCTTTTCTTCCTTCCTTCCTTCCTTCCTTCCTTCCTTCCTTCCTTCCTAAGAGGGAGGAGGACTGTTTTTATTTGAAGCAGAGATTATATAAAATGCTATATTAGTTTCAGGTATACAACATAGTGAAGCAACAATTCTATACACTATGGTTTGCTTACCACGGTAAGTATAGTTACCATCTGTCACCATACAACATTGAGTAGTATTGTTTTCAAACTAAAATGAACTGGAGAGGAGAAGTGAGTTGCGGGAAATCAGAGGCGGAGACAAACCATCAGAGATTGTGGACTCTGAGTAACAAACTGAGAGTTTTAGAGGGGAGAGTGTTGGGGGGTTGGGTAAGCCTGGTGGTGGGTATCAAGGAGGGCAACTATTGCATGGACACTGGGTGTGGTGCATAAACAATGAATTTTGGAACACACACACACAACAAAATTAAAACGAAATTAAAAAAACAGTAAAAAAATAAAATAAAATGAAGGAACTGGAAGAGCACACAGTTAATGGACTCAACATTCCCCTCAGTTTGACTAAACTTTGGACAGGTTTCTTCCTGACTCTAGGTCTTGGCCTCCTTTTCTCTTAGAGCATTTTTTTTTTTTTATAAAACTTGTAAATTCTTTCTCTACTTCTCTGAGATGTATGTTTTTAGAAAAGCTTCTTGTCAGTTTTACAACCCAAAGAATGGGTTTCTCAGGGACTTGTGAAGCATCTCTTTAAAATATAATCATCAAAGAAAATAGCACACTATTCCCAGTTTCCGTGGTAAAGTCAGAACTTAACTTTGGCAGTTTTATTTATTTACTTTAAAAATAAAAATTGAATCATAAACATATAGATCAAGATTTCCTTGGAACAGAAGTTCATATAAAAATGAACAGAGTAAAAGGATTATAGAGTTAAGAATATTTGAAAACTGAAAACTAAACTCCAAATGCCTCCAGGTTGCTTATCCCTATATATTTTATAACATGAATTTTAATGATTGAACAGTGAATTTCTCAACATGTGCCAGTCATACAAATAAATGACAATAGACCTTATAGAGGATTTTCTGTCTGAAATCTTATTTTTATTTTTTATTTTTATTAACATATAATGTATTATTTGCCCCCAAGGGTACAAGTCTGTGAATCATCAGGCTTACACATTTCACAGCACTCACCATACCACATACTCTCCCCAATGTCCATAACCCAACCACCCATCCCTAAACCCCAACCCCCCCCCAGCAACCCTCAGTTTGTTTTGTGAGATTTAGAGTCTCATATGGTTTGTCTCCCTTCAATCCCATCCTGTTTCATTTTTTCCTCCCCTACCCCCCAACAACCCCCTGCCCTGCCTCTCAAATTCCTCATATCAGAGAGATCATATGATAATTGTCTTTCTCTGATTGACCTATTTCACTCAGCATAGTACCCTCTAGTTCAATCCACATTGTTGCAAATGGCAATATTTCATTTATTTTTTTAAATAATTTTTTAATTTTTTTATAAACATATAATGTATTATTAGCCCGAGGGGTACAGGTCTGTGAATCTCCAGGTTTACCCACTTCACAGCACTCACCATAGCACATACCCTCCCCAATGTCCATAACCCCACCATCCACTCCCTCCTCCCCTCCCTCTAGCAACCCTCAGTTTGTTTTGTGAGATTAAGAGTCTCTTATGGTTTGTCTCCCTCCCGATCCCATCTTGTTTCATTTATTCTTTTCCTATTCCCCAAGTCCCCCACGTTGCATCTCCACTTCCTCATATCCTTTCTCCTCATATCCTTCCTCATTGCCTTTCTCCAATTAACTTATTTCGCTAAGCATAATACCCTCTTGTTCCATCTACGTCGTCACAAATGGCAAGATTTCATTTCTTTTGATGGCTGCATAGTATTCCATTGTATATATACACCACATCTTCTTTATCCATTCATCTGTTGATGGACATCTAGGTTCTTTCCATAGTTTGGCTATTGTGGACATGAAATCATTTAACATATCTTGAATGAACTGAATGAAAATGATACTACCTAAAGCATAGTGACCTTGTCTTTATGTTTCCTATTAGAGATAACGCATATGTTCATTATAGGTTTTGTTTTGTTTTTTAGCAATGACAGAATAAAGCAGTTTTTGGTTTAAACAATTAGAACTGAATGAGATTTTTTTAAAATAGAAAGATGTTACTGAATATATTAAGTATGAGAAATAAAATAAAACAAATGTCTCAGTTATCCTTATATGCTATTATTTCCTTTTTAAAATACTTAATTTTCATTGAACACTTTCAGCTTTATAACAAGATTGAGAGGGAAGTACAGAGACTTGCAGTATATTCCCTCCCATGCATAGTCTTTCCCTTTAACAACATCACTCACTAGACTGGTACATTTTTTACCAAGGATGAAACTACATTGATACTTTGTAATCACACAAAGTCCATAGTTGACATTATGGTTCATTCTTAGTGTTGTACATTATTTGGATTTGGACAAGTATATAATGACATATACCAATCATAGTAATATTATACAGAGTATTGTCACTGCCCTAAAAATCCTCTATGCTCCAGTTCCTCTCTCCCCTCCCACTGTTGGCAACCACTGGTCTTTTTATTTTTTCCATAGTTTTGCCTTTTCCAGAATGTCACATTCTTGGAATCATATAATATGTAACCATTTCAGATTATCTTCTTTCCCTTAGTAATATGCATTTAAGATTTCCCCATGTGTTTCTGGGGCTTAATAGCTTACTTCTTTTCAGTGCTTAAAGATATTCTATTATCTGTGAATACCATAGTTTATTCATCCATTCACCTACTGAAGGATGTCTTGGTTGTTTACAAGTTTTGGCAGTTATAATAAAGCTGCTATAAGCATCCTTGTGTAAATTGTGGGGACATGAGTTTTCAACTCCTCTGAGTAAATACCAGTGCATTTGATTGCTGGACATTTTTTTTTAAAGATTTTATTTATTTATTTGACAGAGATCACAAGTAGGCAGAGAGAGAGAGGAGGAAGCAGGCTCCCCACCAAGCAGAGAGCCCGATGCGGGGCTTGATCCCAGGATCCTGAGATCATGACCTGAGCCAAAGGCAGAGGCCTTAACCCACTGAGCCACCCAGGCACCCCGATTGCTGGACATTTTTGATAGTGAAAGAGACTACTAACTGATTAAAGGCTAAGAAAATAGACAAACTTGAATTGTCCCAGGGGTGCATGGTCACCCTAGATTTGAGAATCTACAGTTTAATGGAAAGATTAAGCCTAAAGATGTAAGTGTGGAAGTCATCAAAGTATAGAGTGTTTAGCAGTGGGACCAGATGAGATCACATAAGGAGTGAGTATACATAAAAATGAAAAGAAGTCAGGAGACCGATAACTGAACTCTGGCTACAAAGTTTCAGTGTTGAGAATAAATTTATTAAAAAAAGAAATAAGGATGATTGTGAAAGAGATCTAAGATAGAGAACATTATATAAAATCAGGAAATGGTGAAATTAAATCTAGAATAAAAATCTGTCTTTTTACTTAAGTTACTTATATTACTGCAACTAATTACTATAAGAGAAACATGAACAACATATTTAGAACAAGAATTCTCAAGTATATTTTGTTTTCTAGTTGATTTTAAATTTTGTAATCAAAGTACATTTTGGTAAAAAAATAAAATACTACTATATAAAAACATTAATGAAAATCCCCCTTCTCTACTACTTTGTATGACTTAAGCTTGCTCTACAAGGCAATTATTTTCAACTTTTTCCTCAGGCTTTTATATTTCTAAATGTTAAGTGTAATGTGAATAGTAATGGTACCTACCTCTTACGGATGTTGGAAAGAGTAAACTGTAAGAGCTACATGTGTTGTTGTTGTTACTTTTTATCTTTAATTTACTGTTGTGAAAGAAGAGGACTTGGCGTTGTTGACATTTCCCTACAAACATTTCTTCCCTCCATCTTCTCAAAATATTTATATTGTGGTTTTAAAGTAAATCAATATTTAGTGTTAAGAATAGTATAACTCAGGGACTCAGTCAGTTAAGCAGCTGCCTTTGGCTTGGGTCAGGATCCTGGGGTCCTAGGATGGAGCCCCATGTTGGGCTCCCCACTCATCCCTCTCTTTCTGCCCCCTACCTCCCATTTGTGCTCTCTCTCTCTCAATTGCTCTCTCTCAAATAAATAAATAAAATATTAAAAAAAGAATAGTACAACTCTAAATATACATATGTAAACCACATATTATACCTCTATCACTCTTTTTTCTTATATACATTTTGTTTTTCCTGCACTTACCTCAGTTTTTTGTTTGCTTAGTTTTCCGTATTACTCTCTAAATCGCCAACTCATCTCAGTAGAACCAAAGGCAGAAGTATATTTACTCATTGTCTTTAAAGAATCTTTAAATAAACAACTGTTTACATTTTAGAGCAGTCAAATTTGTAGTTTTCTTTCTCCAAAAGCACTTCTGTATCTTTTAAAAATACATCCTACCCTACCAATCCCCCATACAAAGATAATGTCTTATGTTTTTTATAGTATTTTTAAATTTTGCTGTTTAATTTTAAGTTTATAACCCATATGGAATTGGCATTTTGGTTTAATATTAGATAAGGATCAATTCCTATTTTATACAAATAAGCAATTGTACCAGCATCATTTATTGCATAGCACTGCATTTCCCTACTGATTTACAGT
The DNA here is from genome assembly GCA_004024625.1 of Mellivora capensis. NCBI lineage: Eukaryota > Metazoa > Chordata > Mammalia > Carnivora > Mustelidae > Mellivora > Mellivora capensis. Next base: position 27,548 of record PISX010013946.1, on the reverse strand, counting down.
GCTGGTTGTCATAAACCAAACTCTCACTTTTTTTTTTTTTTTTTCATTACTGATGTAGGAAAGATGTTAGGGTGCAGATCCAATGGCCAAGAAAGAATTTTAGACATGTTTTTGGTGCAAAAAGGTGATTTTATTAAAGCAGGGGAACAGGGCACATAGGCAGAAAGAGCTGCACTGGGGTCATGAGGAGTGGCCCTTTATATACTTTCAAGCTGGGAGAGGGTTAGGGATAGTGTAAGTCTCTAAGGAATTTTGGAAGCAAGGTTTCCAGGACCTTGAGGGAGCTAGCTACTGCGGGGAAAAGGTCATTTATTGCCATCTAATAAAACCTGAGTCATGAGACCTTTCAGATGTATATTGGTGAGTCATATGCTTGAGAGATGACTGCCAATACGTGTATCTTGGGGGTACAGATGAAGCTTCCAGAAGAATTTTTATATGTTAAAGTAGACTTACAGGATCCTGGGTGTTGGGCTAAGATTGCCTTTTGCCTTTAGCAAAGTATTAACATCAAGACAGTTGAGTTCCTAGAGGAATGTCATTCTGCAAGTTTTAAGGACTTGTCAGTGGGCTGTAGATAGTTAGGAAATTTAATAATGTTTCTTCTGCCTTTGCTTCCCACATCAACTATGCCATTTAAAATTTTTAATAGTTCTTTCTTGTTACTGAATATTTTAAAACATTTTTGTGGCATTCTACCCTTTCATAGATGCAATGTCTTCTCTTATCTGAGGATCATAACTAAGTTTTGAAAAAAATAATTTTTCTTCTGCTTTCTGCAGCATCCTTTCTCCCTCAATCTGGTGAATATTCTTCAAGTTGGATGGTGTCCTAAAAATTGAATTGTTGTAGGCTGTCCATTTATACTTAAGAATGAGGCATTACAAAGATTATTGGAAGCCATGTGAGTTGGTGCATCTACGGGTGAGCTATATTGTAGGGCTGTCAAATGGATACCCCCAAATATTTGTGTCTGTGATTCTCTTCCCTTGCGTTGATCATTTTCTTTAGAATCTTCAAATTTCCTGCCTGGTGAGTACAAGAACACTTACATTCTTACTACTTAGTATATTAACTTTTAGTTAATCTCCCTGGCTTTGCTTTGGCATTTCTCCTTTGAATTTAGCTCTGCTGTCTTTAGCTCAGAGCTTCTCTAGAGAGTACATCTCACATTTTTAGCCAGGGCAGCAGAGGGATTCCTGGTCTTACAAGATTGTGAAAGGGCTTGGGAATCTATTTGATTTTTAAAACAAGTTTTTCTGTTAGGCACAACCCACACACCTCAGAACACCTGATGTTTGCAGGGCTTGCTGCAGCACATATTGTCAGCCTTCCCTTTGGGCTTTCTCAGATTAGCTACATTAGGTAGCACTCCCCCATTAGTTTTTCAACTCCAAACTTGTTTCTTTCACTTATTTGCTATCTTCTTATCACCCATTCTTTTTTTTTTTTTAAACCTTGTAATCTGATCCCTTTAAAAAGTTTCTTGTTTCTCTGTTAGTATGATTTTGATGTGAAGCAGAGATAAATATGCATGTTCAATCTACCATTTTTACCTGGAATTTATTTCCTTTTAAAATTTTTTTCTTAAACTTCTTCCATAAGGTTTTAGACTCAGGGATGCATTTCATATTTTTGATCTGTGACCTACTAATTCATGGAACTGAAATTAGTATGACTTCTCTTTTCAGTAAACGGGAATATGATCATAACCTATATAGTTCCCTGCTACATTCAATCACCTACTGTGCAGAATTGCTACTGGAAATAATTTAGGCACTGTGAGAAACGAACATCTTCATGAACTTATTTTATATTTTATGGTTGAAAAGTGAGAATAGTTTCCTTTATATGTCAATGTGTGTTTGCAGGTATAAAAGTATTTTCAGTTCATTTAATTTCCACTGATACTAGAAAAATGCTCTTGACATATATTTTCCATCAAAGCAAAAACATAACACCATGAGAATTTGACTGCTTGGTAAATGGACTGGATACACGTAATTCTCAGTGGGATCTTAATAACAGTTAAATAATAATAGCAGTTGGATTAAAAATGACTATGGATTTGGTTAAGGAAAATGTTACAGAAGTATTTTCAAGCATTAAAAAAAAATCCTTGCTAGGTTTAACAAAATATACAGTTAAAAAACTATGGTTTTTACCAAGGTAAATGAATGGAATATGCTATGCATTCAGCCATTCCAAAAGACTGCATATTTGAGAGCTTCAAAGATCAGTTTGGCACTGTGCCATAGTTGATTTAGCATAGAAGAATGTTTTCTAGTTCTGGCATACTTGCTTTCATTATTCTTCTGTATCTCCCCATATAAGCCTATTGAACTGCAAAGAGCAAGTTAAAAAAAAGTAATCAGCGTAACAAACCAACACAGACATCCTAATTCATTTAAATTTGCTTTCACAGTTGTGGGCTCAGATTTTCCCAAGTTTGAAGAACTTAACACGTTCAAAATACATTAGTGTTGTTTCAGTAAATTTGCCTTTCTAGTATTCCTTTTGACAAAGCTAGTGATGATAGTAACTGATATTAAATTCAATTCAACAGAATTAGATTTATTTATTAGATGCATCCATGTTCCAAACTCAGCCTATTCAGAGGATAAAAGACAGAAGAGTAGCAATAATCGAAAACTTTACTCTTTGAATGGCAATGCCAGACATTCAGTCTCTTGTGGTTGTTCTCTGGAAGAAGTGCCTTCCCATTTTTATATATTTAGATCCAAGTGGACATTTATACTCATTGTACCAATAGACTTCAGTACCTAGAAGCAAAGTAGTTTCTATCCCTGATAGGATATTATGCTTGTCTCTGGGAGATTAGGTTTGTGAATTATCTCAGATGATCAATTATTTAGTCTCATGGAAGTCTTAACTGTGGAACACAATTCTACATATAAACTAAGCCAAAAAGGCCACTAAGAAGTCATAGTTCTTTGCCCTTCATCTGCTTTTGGAAGATTAAGCACCAATACTTCATGGATAAATGAACAAAATGTATTTGCTAACTTTGATATATGTTTTACTAATGCCTATAATATATAGGAATTTCAGAATCAAAACAGAAAAGTGATTCACTGGTAGACAATATTTTAGATGACATACACCCTAACTTGAAATCCTACCACTTGGAAGGCAAATGTTGTTCGTAATACTTAAAAAAATCTATGAAGCCATATCCTTAAGTAGACTATGAAGAATAGAATGTAGAAGGGAAAAATACATACATATGCATATTATTTTATTGCAAATAACTTCCATTAGGTTCCTTTTGCTTCTCTTTCTCCTATTATATATTCCGTAAGGGAAAAATACTATATCTTATTCATTTTTGTAGGATCTTTCAATTAAAATAACGACTTGCAATGTTAGAAAATAGTGCTGAAATAAACATTATATTGATTATAGCCCTTATCAATCTTCCATAGTTTACCAAAGTCCATAGTTTACATTACTGTTTATTCTTGAAGTTGTAGATTCTATGGCTTTGGACAAATGAATGTATAATAACATATCCATCATTATATATCATATGGAGTATTTTCACTGCCCTAAAAATCCTCTATGCTCCTACTATTCATCCCTTCGCATGCTATCTCCCTGGAAACCACTGATCTTTTTATTGTCTCCATAGTTTTGCCTTTTCCAGAATGTCATGTAGTTGGAATCATATTTGTATAGCTCAGTTTCTTCAGTATTTTTTATGAATATATAATAAGAATTTGTCACAATGTTAATCCCATAAATTTCTGGAATAATCTTGTTTACCTTACCTCTTTCTCAATGTCATTTGATGGATAAATCTTGATATAAAAAGGAATATTTAACTTTTTTGTTTGAGAGTTCTTGAACTAGAAAACAATTGCTCTTAATATACATTAATATCATCTCTTTATAAAATATTATTTATAATTTTCCTTTTAGCATACTGAAACAAAATTCATAGGTAATATAGCCAGCCTATGCACATAGTTTAAATATTATCAATAAAATTACCTGGGCTAAACTTTAATATAAAGAGAAGCAGAAGGAACTTAATTTATAATAAAATAATATGTATTTTAGTTTAAAATGTTTGATCATAACTACACAGGAAGTGGTAATGAAATATAAAATGTTTCTGATATTTAAAGTGGATATGTTTAAGATAAATGAAATCACAAGCCCATCTGTATAAGAAGATACAGGAAAGGGGCGCCTGGGTGGCTCAGTGGGTTAAGGCCTCTGCCTTCAGCTCAGGTCATGATCTCAGGGTCCTGGGATTGAGCCCCACATCGGGCTCTCTGCTCCTCTCTCTCTGCGTGGCTCTCTGCCCACTTGTGATCTCTGTCTGTCAAATAGATAAAATCTTAAAAAAAAAAAAGAAGATACAGGAAAATTAAAGAACAAAGATATGAATACATACTAAATAAAAACTGTTAAAATAAGTAATACATACTTACTTGTATATAATAAGAAAAAATGGGAAATAATCTTTGAAGAATCATTGGTAACATACCAAGACTAACTGCAAACTCAGAACTAAAGTAAATAAAAAGTATAATATTCTTGAAACCAATCTGAGCCTTATTTATAAGTGTAATATCAGAATGATTCCCTTAATATTACATAGGACAAAGTAGTAACTCTCCTATATAACATTCCTTCAAATTTGAACTCCCACACAGGAGGCATCCATTTAGTCACTATATTTAAAAGATTGTGGAAGACATATCCTTTGACACCCAAGTAGAAATAGAAGATACAGGGGTGTCTGGATGGCTCAGCTGGTTAAGTGTCTGATTCTTGATTTGGGTTCAGGTAATGATCTCAGGGTTGTGGGATCAAGTTCCATGTCAGACTCCATGCTCAGTGCAAATTCTGCTTGTCCCTCTTTCTCTGCCATCCCCCACATTAAATAACTAAAATCTTTAAAAAAGAAAAAAAAATAGGGGATGCATTGGAAAAATTAGCAGCAATACAAGAAGCTATTAGAAGTTACATAGTAAACCTTTGGGATAGTATCAGAAATAAAAACAATAAGCAATCCAACATAGATTTCTAATCATTGTAAATTTTGTAAACAAAATTTAAAACAATATAAAAATATAGGGTGACTTTAATGTCACATTTTTAAGCTGCATTTACTAATGAAATTCAACAAGATCCTTATATTTCTTGTGCTTTGCTAATTTAATATTATTTGCCTGATGTCTCTTAAAAGAGATCCAAATCTACTTTGATATATATATATGCAATTGCTTCATTGTTTTGCATAAACTGCACCACATCTTCTCTATCTAGATAAATTCAGTAGGGTGTGATTGTATGTGGGTGTGTGTGTACGTGTGGGTGCCTGCGCAACACTTTCAGATTTTCAACAAAAACATTTCCCAAAAGAATTAAGTTAAAGTATGCATAAGTAATAATAATGTTGGCTCTTTGGTTAGAAGTGTATGGCATCTTTTCCCATTTTGTGAAATATTCCATTGGACAACATGACTAATCCTCAATAAAGTCTTCCAGTTTGACTTTGATGGGTAACATGAAGGAAAAAAGCCCCCAGATGTGGAATTCTTTTCATAAAAATCTTATTACAATCCAAAAAGAGGGTGAAAATAGTTTTTGTGTGTTTTTAAAGGCATATATTTCTGAATTCTAATGAAAATATTCATGATATTGTACTTTGGAGAATGCACTGCATTTAGAAAAATTTAGTTTATAATTCTTCAGATAGCTCACTACATGAAAAAGTTTAGGAAAACCTAATTTTACTGAACTCAGGTAGAGCATTGCTAGATAAACCCTTAAGTCCCTAGAACATGTTGCATGGAGACAGGGCACATTGACATAAAGATATACATATCTGTATATTATTGCTTGTAGTAGTAGTGGTAATGGTAGTAGTAGGAAGGGTGGAGTTATAAATGAGAATTAGCTGTCTTTATTAGAAGTGAGATGTGGGTAAGAATTATAACATGGAATACAATATTGGGTTCAAAGGATAGAATAAAGTTCTTAACTGGGAGGGTTTCTTTCCACCTCCTCCCCAGCTTGATTGGATATAATTAACATATAAAATTGTATAAATTTAAGATGTACAAAGTGTTGATTTGATTTAATATACATATATTACAAAATGATTATCATCATAGTGTTAGCTAACACCTCCATAATGTCACATAATTACCATTTCTTTTTATGGTGAAAGCATTTAAGATCTACTTTGAGAGTGATTCTTTTTTTTTTTTTAAGATTTTATTTATCCATTTGACAGAGAGAGACCGAGTACACAAGCAGGGAAAGGAACAGAGGGAGAGGGAGAAACAGTCTTTCTGCTGAGTGGGGAGCCAATGTGGGGCTCGAGCTGAGGTTCCTGGGATCATGACCTGAGCCAAAAGCAGAGGCTTAACAAACTGAACCACCCAGGTGCCCCCTGAGAGTGATTTCTTGAACCATCATTTACTCATGAAACAATTTTTACCATGTTTTTTCTTTGATTCAGAATTTTTCTGGTACGAATTTAATCTTCATAAATGTTTCTAAATGAACTATACAAATTAGTCTTATTGTTGTATTATTTGTAGGAAGTGGGTTAAAGCTAATCTATTGTAGAATTAAAAAGTAGTCCTCGGTGAAAGATGTGAGCAGGATTTTTTAACCTAGTTGATAAATCAACAGCCTTCTTAGGAGCATAATTTCTTATAAGTTTGTACCTTTTACATTGCATAGATCTTTAAACCCTTGAGATTAGGGGAGGTCATGGGAGAAGTGGCTGGCAGCAGTTGAAATAGACTTCCATGTTAGTAATATCAAATTTCCACAGCTTATAGCTAATGAAGTTACAGACTACAATCTGATTGACATATATCCCTGTTTCCTTTCCTATAGCTAATGCATTTTTTTCTGCATGATTTATAATTCCTCAGCTAATATATGGAAAAATATCTGTTGATTACATATATGGACGTGCACAGGTATTACGATGGTTAATTTGGAGTAGACCATTTACTTCTCAATTTATTTAAGTGGAATTAATATACATAAATCCCCTCATGTGAAGAGTTACTAAGCCAAAAAGATCTAGAAAAAGTAAGACAGAATCAACTCTAATTTTTCTAGAAAAGTAAGACAGAATCAACTCCAATTTTTCTATGTGTGTAGTACACATAGACAACTCAATTCTGATTCAATTGCTTTTTCCTTTGTGTGTAAAGGAGCTATTATGTTAGGTTATAAATAGTGGATGCCTAACTTGTACTTCGGGTTTTTACTGACCCTGAAGAAAACTATTAATATTTTTAAATTATTGGCAAGTATTGTCAAAAGATTTGGAATTTTTAAATATGAAGGAAGTCTTGAGGGAAAATTTAAACAACATTTATTTAAACTATGGAATTACTTAGCTTAACAAAATTGTGAGTACAAAAAGTTTGTCCTTAGAGAAAAAGCCTATTACCTTTATTCTCCCTATAGAGCTCCCTGTTCTCCCTTCACCCATTTCAATGATGCAGTTCTTTCGTATTTCCTGGATAGCCACCATCACCAGAATCTGTACTCAATTGTACACTAAGGTGTGTCACACTCATAATGGTATAAAGTTTACTTCTTTCCAGAGTGCTCCCATGTTAGTAAGTGTAGCCAAACTCTTTGTGGGTTTCTTCTATGAGCTGTATAAAAAGTAAGAGTACTTGAAGCCAGCAAAGCTAAAAAACTGTCCATGGAACCCAAGTCTTAAGCAATTTTCTTTTTTTTTCTAAGTTTTTATTTAAATTCCAGTTAGTTAACATATAGTGTAATATTGGTTTTAGGAAGAGAATTTAATGATTCATCATTCACATGTAACACCAGTGTTCATCACAAGTGACTTCCTCAATATTGCCATCCATTTAATCCATCCCCCCACCCACCTACCATCCAGCAATCCTCAGTTTGTTCTCTATAGTTAAGAGTCTCTTACAGGTTTGCCTCCCTCTTTCTCTTTTTCTTCCTTCCCATATGTTCATCTGTTTTGTTTCTTAAATGCCACACGTGAATGAATTCATATGGTATTTGTCCTTCTCTGACTGACTTATTTCACTTAGCATAATACTATCTAGCTTCATCCATGTCATTGCAAATGGCAAGATTTAATTCTTTTTGATGACTAACAATATTCCATTGTATATATATACCAATTCTCCTTTATCTATTCATAAGTGTTTGGACGTTTGAGCTCTTTCACGATTTGGGTATTGTTGATAATGCTGCTATAAACATCAGGATGTATGTATTCCTTGGAATCAGTAGTTTTGTATCCTTTGGGTAAATACCTAGTAGTGCAATTTCTGGGTCATAAGGTAGTTCTATTTTTAACTTTTTAAGGAAGCTCCATACTGTTTTCCAGAGTGGCTGCACCAGTCTGCATTCCCACCAATGGTATAAGAGAGTTTCCCTTTTTCCACATCTTGCCAACATCTATTGTTTCCTGTGTTGTTAATTTTCGACATTCTGACCAGTGTGAGGTGGTATCTCATTGCGGTTTTGATTTGCATTTCCCTGATGATGAGTGATGTGATGTTAAGTATCTTTTCATGTGTCTGTTAGCCATTTGTATGTCTTCTTTGGAAAAATATCTATTCATATTTTCTGCCTATTTCCTAATGGATTATTTGGTTTTTGGATGTTGGTTTTGATAAATTCTTTATGGATCTTGTATACCAACCCTTTATCAGATATGTCATTTGCAAATATCTTCTCCCATTCTGTAGGTCACCTTTAAGTTTTACTGATTGTCTCCTTCACTGTGCAGAAGATTTTTATCTTGATGAAGTCCCAATAGTTCATTTTTACTTTTGTTTCCCTTGCCTCAGGAGACATATGTAGTAAGAATTTGCTACAGCTGAGGTCAAAGACACTGCTGCCTATGTTCTCCTCTAGGATTTTGGTGGTTCCCTTGTCTCACAGTTACGTCTTTCATCCATTTTGAATTTATTTTTTATTTTTTTTTAAGATTTTATTTATTTATTTGTCAGAGAGAGAGGGAGAGAGAGTGAGTGAGCACAGGCAGACGGAGTGGCAGGCAGAGGCAGAGGGAGAAGCAGGCTCCCTGCCAAGCAAGGAGCCCAATGTGGGACTCGATCCCAGGATGCTGGGATCATGACCTGAGCCGAAGGCAGCAGCTTAACCAACTGAGCCACCCAGGCGTCCCTGAATTTATTTTAATGTATGGTATGAGAATGTGGTCCAGTTTCATTCTTTTACATATTGCTGTCCAGTTTTTCCAACACCATTTGTTGAAGGGACTTTCTTCCATCAGGTATTCTTTCCTGCTTTGTTGAAGATGAGTTAACCATATAGCTGTGGGTCCATTTCTGGGTTTTCTTTTCTGTTCCACTGATCTATGTGTCTGTTTTTGTGACAGTACCATACTGTCTTAATGACTACAAGTTTGTAATATAGCTTGAAGTCTGAATTATAACTCCTCCAGCTTTGTTTTTCTTTTTCAAGATTGCTTAGGCTCTTAGGGGTCTTTGTGGTTCCATACAAATTTTAGGATTATTTGTTCTAGCTCTGTGAAAATGTTATTGGTATTTTAATAGGGATTGCATTAAATGTGTAAACTGATTTGGGTAGTGTTTTAACAATATTTCTCCTTCCAATCCATGAGCATGAAATGTTTTTCCATTTCATTGTGTCCTCTTCGATTTCTTTCATAAGTGTTCTGTAGTTTTCAAAGTACAGATATTTTACCTCTTTGGTTAGGTTTATTCCTAGATACCTTATGATATTTGGTGCAATTATAAGTGGAAATGATTCCTTGACTTCTCTTTCGGCTCCTTTATTGTTGGTGTACAGAAATGCAACAGATTTCTGTATGTTGATTTTGTATCCCGTGACTTTTCTGAATTCATGTTATCAGTTCTAGCAATTTTTGGGGGGAGTCTTTCAGGTTTTCTAGTTAGAGTATCATGTCATCTGCGAAGAGTGGAAGTTTGACTTCTTCTTTGCCATTTGGATGTTTTTTTTTTCTTTTTGTTGTCTGACTGCTGAGGCTAAGACTTCCAGTATATGTTAAATAACAGTAATGAGAGTGAGCATCCTTGTCTTGTACTTGACCATAAAAGAAAACCTCTCAGTTTTTCCCTACTGACAATGATATTAGCTGTGAATGTTTCACATATGGCCTTTATGATATTGAGGTATATTTGCTTTATCCTCCCTTTGCTGAGGGTTTTTATCAAGAGTAGATGCTCTACTTTGTTGAATGCTTTTTCTGCATCTATTGAGAGCATTATAAGGCTCTTTCTTGGGGAGGACGATCATGTGGTTCTTATCCTTTCTTTTATTAATGTGGTATATCACATTGATTTATTTGTGAATATTGAACTATCCTTGCAGCCCAGGAATAAATCCCACTTGATTGCAGTGAATAATTCTTTCATTATTCTGTTGGATTTGATTTGCTAAGATCTTCTTGAGAATTTTTGCATCAATGTTCATTAGGGATATTGGCCTGTAATTCTCCCTTTTAATGGGGTCTTTGGTTTTGGAATCAAGGTAATCTTGGCCTCATAGAAGGAATTTGGAAGTTTTCCTTCCCTTTTTTTTTTTTTTTTTATTGGAACAGTTTCAGAATAGGTATTAATTCTTCTTTAAATGTTTGGTAGAATTCCCCTGGGAAGCCATATGGCCCTGGGCTCTTGTTTGTTGGGAAATATTTTGATTACTGATTCAACTTCTTTTCTGATTATGGGTCTGCTCAAATTTTCTATTTCTTCTGCTTTTAGTTTTGGTAGTTTATATGTTTTTAGGAATTTATTCATTTCTCCCAGATTGCCTAATTGTTGGCATGTAATTTTTTGTAATCTTCTCTTATAATTTGTATTTTGTGGTGTTGGTTGTGATCTCCTCTCTCTCATTCATGATATTATTTATTTGAGTCCTTTCTCTTTTCTTTTTGATAAGTATGGCTAGGGGTTTATCAGTTTTATTCATTCTTTTGAGGAACCAGCTCCTACTTTCATTGATCTATTCTAATGTGGTTTTGGTTGTTGTTTTATATCATTTATTTCTGCTCTAATCTTTATTATTTCCCTTATGTTGACTTTAGGCTTTACTTGCTGTTCCTTTTTTAGTCCCTTTAGTTGTAAGGTTAGGTTGTATGTTTGGGACTTTTCTTGCTTCTTCAAGGTGGTTTTTATTGTTATGCCCTCTTATGACCACTTTTGCTGCATCCCAAAGGTTTTGGATTGTTGTGTTTTCATTTTCATTTGCTTCTATGTATTTTTTTAATTTCTTTTTTAATGTGTTAACCCATTCATTCTTTAGTAGAATATTCTTTAACCTTTATATTTGTGTTCTTTTCAAATTTTTTCTTATGGTTAACTTCAAGTTTCATAGTGTTGTGATCTGAAAATATACATGATCTGATCTCAAAATTTTTGTACTTGTCGAAGCCTGATTTGTGACCCAGTATGTGATCTACTCTGGAGAATATTCCATGTGCATTTGAAAATAATGCATATTCTGTTGCTTTAGGTAGAATGTTCTTAATATATCTATTACGTCCATCTGGTCCAGTGTGTCATTCAAAGCCATTGTTTCCTTTTTGATTTTCTACTTAATGATCCCCCCCATTGCTGTAAGTGGGGTGTTAGGTCCCCTACTATTATTGTATTGTTATCAATGTGTTTCTTTATGTTTGTTATTAATTGATTTATACATTTGGGTGATCCCAAGTTTGGGGCATAAATATTTATAATTGTCAGATCTTCCTGTTGGATAGACTTCTTTATTATTATATAATACCCTTCTTCATCTCCGTTAAGTCTTTAGTTTAAAATCTAGTTTGTCAGGGTGCCTGGATGGCTTAGTCAGTTAAGCATTAGGTTCTTGATTTTGGATCCAGTCATGATCTCAGGTCATGAGATTGAGCCCCATTTGGACTCCATTCTGACTGTATGGCCTGCTTGAGATTCTCACTCTCCCTCTGCCCCTTCCCCACAGCTCTTTCTCTAAAACAAAATAAAATCTGGTTGTCTGATTTAAGTATAGCTACTCTGGCTTTCTTTTGTCATTCATTAGCACGATAAATGGTTCTCCATACCCTCACTTTAAATCTGCAGATGTCTCTAGGTCTAAAATAAGTCTACTGTAGGCAACATATAGATGGGTCTTGTTTTGTTTTGTTTTGTTTTTAAACCATTTTGATATATTATGTCTTTTGATTGGGGCATTTGGTCCATTTACATTCAGAGTAATTATTGATAGATAGGAATTTTTTTAGAAGATTTTATTTATTTATTTGAGAGAGAGAGATCAATCAGGAGTAGGGTAGGGGGGTAGAAGGGGAAGCAGACTCCCCGCTGAACAGAGAGCCCAATATGGAACTTGATCCCAGAACCCTGGGAGCATGACCTGAGCGGAAGGAAGACGCTTAACCAACTGAGTCACACAGACACCTGATAGATATGAATTTAATGCCATCATATGACCTGTAAAATCAATGTTTCTGGATATTTTCACCATTTTTTCCCTAGTCTTTGTTGTTTTTGATCTTTCTTTTCCATTCAAAGAGTCCCCTATAGTATTTCTTACAGCACTGTTTTTATTGTCATAAACTCCTTTAGTTTTTGTCTGGGAAACTCTTCTTTATCTCTCCTTCTATGAATTCAAGACTGAATGACAGCCTTGCTGGATAAAATATTCTTAGCTGCGTATTTTTCCCATTCAGCATGTTGAATATATCATGCCAGTTTCTTCTGCTTTGCCAAGTTACCGTGTGATCTGATATTAACCTTATTTGTTTTCCCTTGTAGGTTTTCTTTTTCCTAGCTGCTTTCAGGATCCTTTCCTTATCTCTTTCCTTATCTTTGCTGATTTTACTGATATGTCTTGGTGTTGGCCTGCTTTTGTTGATTTTGATGGGAGTTCTTTTTACCTCTTGGATTTGGATGTCTGTTTCCTTCCCCAGAATAGGGAAGTTTTCAGCTATAATTTGCTCAAATAAACTTCTTTCCCCCTTTTCTTCTTCTGGGACTCCTATGATACAAATGTTATTATGCTTTATGGAGTTTCTGAGTTCCCTAAGTCTGCTTTTGTGATCCAACATTTTTCTTTTCCTCTTCTTTTCAGGTTCACTATTTTCCATTATTTATCTTCTATGTCACTTTTTCATTCCTCTGCTTCTTCCATCCTTGTGGTTACTATTACATTCAATCAGTTTTGCCTCTTAATAACAACATTTTTTATTTTGGCCTGACTACTTTTTAGGTCTTTTATCTCTGTGGTAAAGGACTCTGGTGTCTTCTATGCTTTTCTTAAGCCTAGCTAGTGTCTTTATGATTATTGTTTTAAATTCTGGTTCAGGCATATTACTTAAATCTGTTTTAATTATATCCCTGGCTATGACCCCTTGTTCTTCCTTTTGGGGTGAATTCTTCCATTTTGGCATTTCATCTAGGTCTCTGTCTTCTGTGTATTATGAAAGCCTGCTGTGTTTCCTGCTCCTGAGAACAATGTCTATATTAAGAAAAGGTCCTATACTACCTAAGTTATTCAGAAAGTGTTATTCAGAGAACGTTTCTGGTGTATGCTATATGTACTCTGCTGTTGTGTTTTGGCTGCTCTATCCCTCAGATCATTTGTCTGCAGAGTTTCTCCTTGCCTCCATTGGAGAGTGTTTGGAACTTGTCCAGTGTGTGGTGAGTTTTAACTAGATGTTTTGGTCTGCTTGTTAAAAGAGACGAGGTGCTATTTCCCCTACAACTTAAAATTTGCAGCACTCTATGGTCAGGAGACTTGGTGTGTGGGAGGTTTGTGCTAGTCTTCTGGGGAACAGGCCACTGATGTCGTGACTCTCAGGTACACTTGCCCTAGTTCAGAAGCACCTGTAGAGCCCTGGGGGTGTGGGGTGTGTGTGTGTGGGATGGGACTTGGTGTAAGTGGCTCAAAGCTCCACTATGGGGTGATGTGCCGCACACTGACATCCACTGGTGCTAATAGGTGAGAGAAGAATGACATCAGCCAGCTCTTCATCCCTGGAGAGGAGAGTTTATGCCTGCTGCTATTCAGGAACTCCTCACAGAAGAGTGAACAATCTCCCCTCATTTCATTTGTCCCAGGTTTCTCTTAGATCCCTGCCTACACCTTGTCTGTATCTGAGCTCTCTGTCTACCCAGCAGCATGGTACTCCTATGTTTTATCTCAAGCCCATGGGCTGGGTTTCAAAACTCCAAATTTTAGGGACCTGGCATGGTGTGGACCCACACTGATCCTCTGGGGGAGTTTCTTGCTGCTCCCTGGCAGGTGCCAGTTTGTCCCAGAAGGGCAGTTGCATGAAATGCACAGGGGCTTTGGGTCTGATGGTATAACACAGCAAAAACCAGCATCCACATTAGCTGCCCTCAGCAGGTGTCTCTGCTTGTATGCTAATGAGTTGAGCAACTCAGTGGTGCCCACCAACTCTTTTGTCCCCAGAGAGGTGATGCCATCTCTCCCAAATGCACTCCAGGAAGGGGAACTGTCTCTTCCAGTGCAGCCCAGGGGATCCTCAGATCATAGTGTCTGCTCCTGGACCTCTGCCCTCCTCTACAGAAGTACTTCTATGCCCACCAGGCTCTACCCAGCAATAGTATGGACTCTAAAACTTTAGTCTTTGGGCTCTTCTGTTTGTAAAGTCTTGCAATTATTAGCTCCCTTAATTTTCACCATCAATGGTTTTGAGTAAGTGTTTTTCTTGTGCATTGTCCTGCACTCTGTTCTCACTCTCTCTCCCTCTCTCTCTTTCTCTCCTCTCTCCCTCACCTCCACATCACCAGCAATTCCTTTGTCCCCCAAATTACATATCCACATCTTTCATCTTCCACATGTGGCCTCTTTACTCCCTCTAGTTGAGCCATTTGCATCTCAGTCCTCAGATTGATTTCCTGGATATTCAGAATGATTTGGTATTTATCTGTGTTCAAAGGAAAAGACAAGTATAGAGTCCTTCTATTATCCTGCTTTCTTAACTCCTCTTGCCAAGTATCAAGCAATTTTCTTAAAGAACATTCCATGGTCAAATGTTTAGGAAGATTATCCCTTTATTGGAAATTCAAAATTCACCTTAGAATAAAGAGGGTGAGAAGGTTTGTGAAAAAAGTTCTCTAATTCTGTTTAATATAGCATTTGGCAATTGTATGCAATTGTATTTGACCATTAAAGCCAACTATTAATTCTTCATTTCTATATCCTCTATTGATGTTTATCAGAATTGTTGGGTCTTGGAATGCATTACTAGAAATACTGATTAGAGGCTTGGTCCATTGTCTCCAAACTCATACCACATGAACATTATTGGGATACAGGAGTGGGACCAATGATTTTTTTCCACAGAGGACAGAGGAAAAATAATTAAATTTACTAGTTTGCCAGCAAGAAGACTTTTTGACATTGGGCATAATTTATACTTTAAACTCATGATCTGGGGAAGCCCTGAGAACTTTAGAATAAAAGTGATTTTTTATCTTTTTAGGATAATATGAAGTGCAAGATAGTGTATTGTTCTCATTGCTTGAGGCCCAATAGACATATATGAGAGATTTCAAAGTTTGTGGAAAATTTATTTCACTGTACCTTATTCATGTTTTTAATACCAAGATAAGTACTGTCTTCCCCCTCTGCGTTATTTTCTCCACAGTATTTACCATCATCTGATATATATTTTATTTATTTATTTTATTTATTGTCCCTTTTCCTCCCTTAACTGGAATATAATCTCCGTAATAATAAGGGACATTTCTTCTATTCATTGTTGTTTCTCCGACATTTAGAATAGTGCCTGGTACATAGAAGATAATTAAAAATGTTACTTATATTTGTTAAATGAATAAAGTAAGCTCTGAGGTAGATGTTTGTCTATATTTAAAGGTTTTGTCAGGTGATAGATATATTCATGACAATAGATGAAATCATCTAGGGAAGATATATGGAATGAGATGGTAAAAATTCTTGAGTTTGAAACTTTTGAGACTCACCAACATTTACAGGGAGGCAGAGGTAGAAAAGTCCACATTGGCACTGAGAAGGAGAAATGAGGAGATACATGGAAAATGAAAAGAAAATGGTATCTTAGAAATTTTGGCCAGATCATCAAGAAGGAAAATGTGTTGAGACTACAGAGAGATGGGGTATGATAAACTCTTTCCTCTAAACAGATCTCTAAAGAGATTTTAATTATCTAACTTTCTAAGATGCACTCTATTCCTAATTTCATATAATATGTACTAGAGAAAATTTTTCAGCAGTTCTTACAACATTATAATTTTAAAGAACTCCTTGTAATATAACTTTTAAAAAATATAAAGTGTTCTTGATATCAGAAAACAACATGTGATCAAGCTTATCTTTGGTGGGTGACTTTGGAAGTGAGAGAGTTAATTTTTGACATCTCTCTAGTTATAGTAAGTGGAGGGCAGTGGGGGGGTTATATGAAAAATGGAGCAGAAATCTCAACTCTGTATAATCTCAAATCATGTGATGTTCTCCTGGGGCCAATCAGATAATGTTTCTGGTACCAGCTGTCATTTCCCTTGTCTCATGTCTCATGAGGTGGGTCCTATATGTAATGATGGCAGATGTCAGTTTTTAATAATGCACTGGGGGTTGAATTCTCTTGACCACATGTGCAGAGCATATCAAACCTATTTAAGGAGACTGTTAGACTCATTGGTAGTTAATTTGTAATATATTAATGAATTGGGGTATTAGAATTTATTATGAATATTATTTTTTCTTTCTGGATAATGTTTACACATTTAGATTTCTTTAGTAGTTGGAATAGTGACTGAAATTAGGCTTGGCACTATATTTAGATTGAAAGTGTGGTAGTCTTTTAAGTTAAAGAGGGAGGATTCTAGGAATGTATATTTTGGTGATCCTTAAAAATATTCAGTCTCTGTCTTTATAACCAATGGCAGCATGCACATTTTAGGAGCTGACTTCTACACATTTGCCTAATGATTGAATTCAGTGAAATTCTACCTTACTACTTTGTACTTCAGAATTATAGAAGAGAAAAGAAAGATTGAGAACCTGTAAAGCCAACCACTTTCGGCTCCAGGTACTATTACTCTGTAGCTGTATAAATGTGTTATACCAAGTATAAATAATTTAATCAATGTTAGTTAATCCATTATAGAAGTCATAATGATTTTTTTAAAAAGTCATCAAAATATGACACAAAATACAAAGACTGGGTTGAACTTTTTAATACTGTAAAAGGAAAATGTCTTTGCTTAAAATAGTTATTTTTATTAGTTGTGGGTATTTTAATCTGAAATTTGACACAAGCAGCATTTTGGTATAGTAGAAAGAGCATTAGACTTTCAGTTAGGATTCCTAAATTCTAGCCTCTATCCTATCATTTATTATGTATTTTCCCATTGACAATATCTAGTCTCTGTTTCTATGATATTTTTTATTCCTCTATATCTTTAGTGTTTTATGACTATGAGTTATATTGCTTGAGTGGAAGGGAAACGTATGTTCAAATTTGGATTATGTGTACATTTGGATAATCTGTTGAAATTGCTTCAGATTTTTAAGAAAGATGAATTAGAGATTTCACTTTTCTTTTAATTCCAGAGAACCCTCATAGAATAAAAGATAGTCAACCCCTGTGTCAGAGAATATAAATTTTGTTCCACCAACAGCCTCGTTCTCCTGACATGTGTTTTGTTTTCACTGTTGAGGGGCCTTTTGAAGTTTCTTGGAAAGAACTCTGCTGTATGGAGAGACAAGCCAGGGCAAGCAAAGTTAGTAAGAAGAATGTGACACATGTGTTTCAGGCTGCTCGTGCTGTTTGTCATTTCTTGTAAAAGACTGGTGAAGCTTTAGTTGCTGGGGAGTAGAGCCTGAGGTTCATCTGTTCATGGAAACATTAAGCTTAGATAGACTAAAGAATTGTTGTCATTTTAGCTAGTACCTCATTTTGTATACTTTAAAAATACAAACTGTTCTTAATAATTTTTACAATCATTTTTATGACTTATCTGTGTTGGAAAGCACTGGGGAAAATGAGAATAATCTGAATTCTAGATTTTTTGGCACTGTTGTAAATTTCTAGGTGTTTTTGCTTGATTTTTAAAAATTACTTAATTGGAAAGAAGATCAAGAGAAAATAATGTTTCAGAAACATTTGCAGTTCTTGATGTATGAATCAGAAATGAGTAAGGCTAGGGATAGGTTTGTTTGAAGTGCAAAAATCTATTTTAACATTACATGAAAAAAAACCCCAACTCTTTGATGTTGGATATCAGGAGTCTCACTAAATATTTTTGTTGAAATAGATAAGACCACTATAGGCTCTGGGCTCTGGTTCTTGGGCTAGATTGTGTGGGTATAAACATGTCCTTTTTCTTTTGAAACTTTTGAATAATACTTTCCAGATACAGTTTTTATTCATTTTAGACACTGAAAATATTAAATGTCTAGTTTATACTAAGAGCTGTGAGAGCAGTCTTGAAAAAGAAAAGTGAACTCTTTTTTTTAAAACTACATTTCTTTTTTTTTTTTTTTTAAGATTTTATTTATTTACTTGACAGAGAGAGATCACAAGTAGACAGAGAGGCAGGCAAAGAGAGAGAGAGAGGGAAGCAGTCTCCCTGCTGAACAGAGAGCCTGATGCGGGACTCGATCCCAGGACCCTGAGATCATGACCTGAGCCGAAGGCAGCAGCTTAACTCACTGAGCCACCCAGGAGTTAAGTTGCCTTGAAGGAACTCACAATATAATTGGGAGACAATATTAAGCAAAGAGTCAACTCTACAAAATAGTGTTAAAATGTGGACTATAGAAATTCTAGAATATGGGAATACAACTAGGACTCTGCTCTAATTTCCTTTTAATTTATTTCCACTGTTGGAACATGCAGTATCCCATATAGATATATTTTTCAAATAAATTTACCACTTTGATATTTTAATTTAAATTATGTGGGTGAAGTTTTAATAAAATATATAACATAATCTCTTTCTAAATAAAAATCTTCCCTTGATATATCTCAGGATCATCATTAAGGACATAGATTCTTTGAGCTAGAAATGATCTTGAAGATAATCTGATCTACTCTCTTCATTAGTTATGGAAACTAAATCTCGGAATTTTCCCAAGGAAGAACAACAGGGGCTAGAATCAGGTTTGCCAAGTCTTGGGCTTTTATCATTGTATCATATTGTGATTTTTATATTGTCTTCTGGGGTCTTGGAGGTATGTAGGGCTCATTTTTCCCCATGGTAAGTGATTCTAGACTGTTGCACTTTTTTATTTTTTCTCTTTGTTATTTATGGCTTTTATGACATTTTTCTCAACCATCAGCCTAACGGCAGTAGTATTTTAGGACTGCAATGTGCCTACTTTAAATATGGAAATGGGTTCTAGTTGTCTTCAAAATAAAGCCAATAAGTCCTATGAACAAAGGTGATGCATTTTATTCCATGGATTTTGGGAAAGTTTGGATATGTAGCTTCCCATTTTCCTGTCCACTCCAACTTCTACCTTTACGGTGGGTTATTTTAATCAGCCATGCTGATGATGGAGCCAAACTCTGGATCCCCAGTTCTAATCATTTTTGCTCCTTCACTTCAGCCACTTTCCTGACATTATCCTCAACAACCTGATTGCATTTTCCTTCTTTGTCTGTGGTAAGGAACTTTTAGTGAGTCTACCTGTCTCCTTTAAGTCTCTATGAGAAAATTATTAGAAAGTTGAATAGCTTTAAGATTGATGCTGCCTTAAATTCGAAGTCTCTAAATTCATATGGTATTTTAATACTACCCAGAATTCTTTTGTATTTTCTTGGGCAACTCTCTCTTATTTTCGACATGTTTTCCTTTTTTTTTTTTTTTTTTTTTTTTTTTTTTTTTTTTTTTTTTTTTTTTTTTTTTTTTTTTTTTTTTTTTTTTTTTTTTTTTTAAGATTTTCTTTCCTTATTTGTTTGTTTGTTTGACAGAGAGACAGAGAGAGAGAGAACACAAGCTGGGGGAGTGGCAGGCAGAGGGAGAAGCAGGCTTCCGACTGAACAAGGAGCCCGATGTGGGACTTGATGGACCCTGGGATCATGACCTGAGTGGAAGGCAGATGCTTAACCACCTGAGCCACCCAGGCAGCCTTCAAACATGTTTTTCTCTTACTTTTGCTCTTAACTTTCAATGAGTGGTCTTGCCTCACAGAAAAAAAGAAGCTTTCAAGAAGGGGTACCCTTAATTTCCTATCACCAACCCTAGACTATAGTAGCATTTGCAGCCTTGTTTCTTTTTTCCCTTTGGTTACAGTGTGTAGTGTGAGGTAGGGATCCAACTTTATTTAAAATATTCCATGTGAATAGTTATTCCACTCTCTTGTATCAATTAACTCATTTACTTCAGGTTTTCTTTTTGTTTAAAATATCATTGGTATATATATATACTAATCTACATATGTGTGTATATATGCATATATGTATACATACATACATATATATGTATATACAGTATGTATCTATACTAATTAGTATAGAGATAGATAGATAGATAGATAGATATTTTCCTTTTAGGCTTGATCTGTTTCTGATTCTCTATCTGGTTAATCAGTCTATCTTCTCTCACAGTAGTCATTATCATAAAGTTCAATTACTACAGCTTTTTTTTATAAGTCTTAATATCTTGGAGGGCCTGAGCTTGTATATTTTTCTTCAAAATGATCTTATCTATTATTGGGGCTTTCCTTAACATAAATTTTAGAATCATATTGCTGAGTTACCTAAAAATAACTTTGGGGGAGGGGCACCTGGGTGGCTCAGTGGGTTAAAGCCTCTGCCTTCAGCTCAGGTCATGATCCCGGGGTCCTGGGATTGAGCGCCGCATTGGGCTCTCTGCTTGGTGGGGAGCCTTCTTCCTCCTCACTCTCTGCCTGCTTCTCTGCCTACTTGTGATCTCTGTCTGTCAAATAAATAAATAAAAATCTTTAAAAAAATAATGACTTTGGGGGATTTTTATTTGAATAGCATGGAATTTATATATTAACTTGGGAGAGAACTAAAATCTTTATAACATTAAGTCTTCTAGTCTATGAATATGGTATATCTCTATATTTAGTTATGTCTTCTTTTATCTCCTCTAATAACACTTTATGTTTTTCCCTATAGAAGTTTTTACAATATTTTAAATATTTTTCTTGAGTGTCTTACAAGTTTTGAGGCTTTGTGAATAAGAATTTTCCTGCCAGAGTGACCTTTCAAAAAAATATATATATCTGCTCAAAACAAAATAGCTGCCTATAATCCTTCAATTCATTCTTGTTGTTTGTAGTATCAATATTTAGACTCTAACAATACATACATGTTTCTCATAAACTGGTTCTTGTTTTTCTTCTTAGCTTCATTTTTCATGCCAGCCTTATCATTTTCTTTAAATCCTAGCCACATACCTTTTTTTTTTTTCTTTGTTCGTCATGCCTACTGAATCATTGACAAGTACTGTCAACTCTGTATCCAAAACTTTGTATTGCAAGTCCAGTCACATTTTGTCGTTTCCACTGCTTTCATTCTAAACCAAGCCAACATTACCTGTCTTGGCTGATTATAATATCCTTTAATTGATTCTCTTATTGTCATTGTCACTGCCTGATAATCCATTTCCTACATAATAGCCAGAGTAATCTTGGAAAAATATAAATCAGATTATATATCTCCTTTGCTAAAAGCCCTCTAGTAGGAAATAAAATTTAAAAAATTTACTCTGCCTGACATAGCTCTGTAGGATTTGATTTCTGATTACATGTCCACTTTATTGGAGATCTCACCTCTTGGTCATACATTCTAGCCCTGGCCCATTCTTTCTTCCTCAAACAAGTCAAGCCTTTGTAGTTTTATACTATTACTTCTGCCTCAAATGTACTTTGACCCACCAAAATGTAAACAGTAGAAGAGCAGAGGCCTTTTCTGTTTTACCCATGGCTCTATTCCCAGCCATGTAAGTGTTCAATAAATATTTTTGAAAAAAATGAATGATTGCATTCCTTTTTGATTCCTCAAATGCATCGGTTTCTTTTTAGCTCATCTCATTATTTCTCCTTGCTTAAACCAACATCTTCCACTGCTTTTCCCTCAAAATCTTTCCCACCTTTTCCTAGAAACATTATCCTCTAAATATTAGTTTAGGTTCATCCCTTGGACAGCTTTCCAATATCCCTACCCTGCTATCTTTGTCAGGGAGTGATGGGAATAGGAGTCACTGCTCTGTACTTCTGGATACCCTGCGGGTACTCTTATATCATTACCTCTTCTACTGGACTATAAACCCCATGTAGCAGGGGTTGCTTTCTCCCCACTGTATTTGCAGCATCTAGCTTGTATCTTGCTAATGTCTACAAATGTCTGATGAATTAACAAAAGAGTAAATGAATGATTAAATCTGATTTCAATTCCCAGAGGCCCTTTTATTTTAATTTCTTTTTTTTTCTTTCTTCTAAAATAATATTAGTATCTGAAAAATAACCTCCAGAGAGCAGATTGCTGTATTTCATTTGCAGTGTTGTTTATCTAGGAATCCCAGAAAAGTTTAGTAATCTTATCTGTATAATGTCTATTTTTCTGACTTTGTACTTTAACCATCCCTAGTGAAGATAGATAAGAAAGTGTTGATGGGAAAAAAATAATATTTTTATGGAATTCAAATTTTAAATTTCTGCAGTTATTTTTATTTTAAGCAACACTGACCCCTTTACTGACTCCAGAATGTCCTTATGAAACCATTTAGATTATCAAGCAATTCTGTTAAAGTGAGTATTCTTCAGTTTTGAATCTACAAGTGTTCTGAATTTGCTATCTTTCCTCTATCTCCTGAACACTGTCTCTGAGTGATTTTTGCCACTTTTTTTTTATGCCCTTGCCTTTGTCTTTCTGGTTTATTTTTTCCAGTTTCTCTGAATACCTGTGCTTTTTTCATCTGTTGAACTGTGGTTTAGACCTGGTTGCAAGCCTTATGTTTGCATGTTACTTTCCATTTTATTCTGATATCCAAGATCTGGACCAACCAGTTACTTCCCAGTTCCCCAAGATGCAACAAATTTTCCAGAAGAAAAATGTATTGAGAAATCTACATTTATAGAAGTAATAATTTCTTAATTGTTACTTACATAAGATTGGTTAGAAATGTATGGTTTTTTAAAGTGTAAGAAATAATCCTTGTTTAAAAGTGGTTTCACAACTTGTGATCTCTGTCTGTGAAAAAAATAAATAAAATATTAAAAAAAATAAAAGTGGTTTCACAAAATGAATCATGCTTATCTTTGATATTTGAATAATAATTATCAAAATGAGTCTATAGATCAATTTTAACAGTTAAATAAGGAAGATTATCCAAAAGGATAACTTAACAATTAGAAAGATACTAAAATCATACCTAATTGTGTGAGAAAAACTTGATTAATCAACTTTGTACAAAATCAATCAAAATTTACTTTGTGATAATTATGACAATGATAAACTAGTTTCATACCGGTTTATACTAATAAAAAGTTTAGTTCAACTAGATTTCTGCTTACTCGGCTTTCTCAAATATAGAATACTGGAGTTACTTTTTGCCTTGGCTTCAGCTAAAATGGTTCCTTCTAATTTTCACGAGGAAACTTTGCCAGGAAACAGATTTCACTGTCCAACTTCTAGTGAGTTACTGTGATTAGTGAGCCTATTTTTCTTTAGCTTAGATAATATTTTACCAGCAACATTTAAAAAGCATAAAATATTGTTACCTCTCCTCCATGTAATCATACCTAATAAATCTATCTCATGATATAAACTAGTTTAATTTAAGAATAATTTCAAAACAAGCTTTGCATTGTAAAAATTGCCTAGATGTCAAACATGCACTGATACTCAATTTTTCAGTGAGGGTGAAGTAAAACAACAAGAGTAGGTACATTTTATCTGACACAAAGTAATGCTAAGTAGTCATTATCATTACCATTATTAATTACCATTATTATTTTATAAAAAATGGAATTCTCTTCCAGTTGACTATGGGTATTGAAAAATTTAAGGATCTTATCTTGCTAAAAACCAGCAAAATTAATTGTTGGATATAAAATCTTGCAAAATTGTGCATATGGTTGAAACAGTGCAACAATTCTATTCATCAGAGCTGGGAAGAAAGGTAGAATGAGGAGGGAGAATGGAAATTTTGAATGCCTGTTTCTACAAAGGCTGAGGGGAAAAAAATTAACTTCTTTAGGACATGAAAATAGATAGCTTTGGGTAGATTTTTTTTAGATGTGGAAACTCCCAGAATCCTGGGGAGTAATTAACCCTGTTATTCCTTTCTGCTGCTTTTGTTAGTGACTGTGTGAAGACAATTTTGAGGGCATTTAACTTCAGTATAAGTTGCTGTATCTTCCTTTACCAGTACTCTGAATCCTGTCTCCTGCTGTTTCAGAGGGACATTGATTTATGGATCATTGTTTCTGTTTTCTATATCTTCAACATCTTTGTTTCTATAAGTTCTTCCCCAGGTCATAGCATACTCAAAGTGCTCCCTTCTAAAAACCAAAACTCCGTATTTCCAAATCCCATTCTTTTTCCCTGCTCTTTTTTACCTGCAATCTACCTATTTATTTTATTTCTTTTTTCCAAGTCCATATATGTCTTATTTATTTTTCTTGTCTTAATATATTAGCTAGGATTACCAGTACGATATTGAATAGGAGTGGCAAGAAGGGACATCCTTGCATTGCTCTTAATCATAACAGGAACACATCTCATCATTAAGTATGATGTAAGCTGTAGTTTTCATTTTATTTTTTTAAGATTTTATTTATTTATTGGACACAGAGGGAGAGAAGGAGAGCACAAACAGGGGAAGTGGCAAGCAGAGGGGGAGGGAGATGCAGGTTTCCCACTGAGAAGAGAGCCAGATGTGTGACTTGATTCTGGGACTCTGGGATCATGACCTGACCCAAAGGCAGAGGCTTAACCAACTAAGCCATCCAGGAGCCCCTAAGCTGTAGTTTTTAAATAGATGTTCTTTTTCAAGTTGAGGAAGTTCCCTTCTAATCCTAGTTTGCTAAGAGTTTTTATCATGAGTGTTGGATTTTGTCAAATGATTTTTCCTCATTTCTTGATAGAATCATGTAATTTTTTCTTCCTTAGCCTGTTAATGTGATTGGTTACATCAATTGATTTTCAAGTGTTGAAACAGCCTTGCATACTGTACTTGGTATAATTTTCAAAAAATATATGTTGTTGGATTTGATCTGCTAATATTTTATTGAGGTTTTATGCATTTATGTTCAGGGGATTATATTAGTTTGTAGTTTACCTTAATATAATGCCTTCACTTTTGATATTAGGGTAGTGATATGAGGGTAACTCACTGAATGAGTTAGGGATTATTCCCCTGGCCTCTATTTTGTGGAAGACATTGTATAGAATTGGGTGTAACTTTCTCATTAAGTGTTTGGTAGAATTCAGCTGTGACTCCATCGGGTCTAATGCCTTTTTTTTTTTTTTGAAGTGTTGTTAATTATTGATTATTACTTATTGATTGTTATAATTTTTGTGAAAATTGAACATGGCATGCTAAGTAAAAGGAACTGAAGTAAATAGGCCTTCAGTGTGAAGGTTTCTTTCTTTTTTTTTTTTTTTTTTTTTTCTGGCTAAGAGTGATGCTGTGATTACTGTTTGCTTTATCTGTGGGCGTCAGGAGCTAAAATTTCCGCTAGTATTCTTATTGTTGTCTTCCCTGTTATCTTTGGGTCTCCCTTCTTCAATAAGTCCCAATAGCACCCAATAAGGTGTTCTTCTTTCCATTGCAATCCCCTGTTATTATACAGGAACCCTGTGGTAGTAAGGTATGAGGGGGGATTGTTTTTGGATCTATGTTTAGGTCCTAATATTTTAGTGATTCTGTGCCCCCAGGCTGTGACCCACACAAGTGCTTTTCAGTTTTTTTCTCCCTAAGTGAGATGAGAAGACTAGATGGGACTGAATTTGAGTGTTTCCCTTCCCCTGGATCAGTTAGGCTGTGATAAAATCCAAGTCTGTTAGGCTTTGGTAAAATAGTCTGCTAAAGGACAGGTCTTGCTAAGAACAGAATGTTCTGGACTTAT
Organism: Mellivora capensis; assembly: GCA_004024625.1. Taxonomy (NCBI): domain Eukaryota; kingdom Metazoa; phylum Chordata; class Mammalia; order Carnivora; family Mustelidae; genus Mellivora; species Mellivora capensis. The sequence goes on along the minus strand of PISX010013946.1, from coordinate 1,448 downwards.
TTCAAAATGGTTATTTTTTTTTATTCCCCTGCTGGAAGCATGCAGAGATTTTCTCTGATCTCAACTAAGAGTATCTGGTAGGGTACCTGGCAGGAGAAATTCATGAAATTGTGTGGCTCCTCACTTAATTCCAGGAACCCCTGGAGATTTTAACTGTTAGGCTTGTCCACATTCAAGTTTCATCAGTTCATCAATTATACTTTAAATTTGCTTATCCTAGTACTGGTTCCTGCTGAGATATCTGTTTATAGGTTTCCACTCTGATATTATGATTCTCTGTATCTGCCTGTCTGCCTTTCCAATTTTGGGGGCAGTGGCTTGCCTTATGACCTTACTTCTTTTACATATCTAAGAAAAGCTCTTGATTTGCAGTTTGTTCAGCTTTTTTTTTTTTTTTTAATTGTTTTGAGGAGCTACCCAGGCAAGATGGCGGAGAAGTAGCAGCTGAGACGACATCAGGTAGCAGGAGATCAGCTAGATAGCTTTTCAAACCACTGCGAACACCTACAAATCCAACGGGAGATCGAAGAGAGGAAGAACAGCAATTCTGGAAACACGAAATCGACCACTTTCTGAAAGGTAGGACCGGCGGAGAAGTGAATCGAAAGCGATGGGAGGATAGATGGCGGGGGAGGGGCCGGCTCCCAGCAAGCGGCGGAGCCACGGAGCACTAAATCAGGACTTTTAAAAGTCTGCTCCATGGAGGGACATGGCTCCAGAGGCTAAACCGGGGTGAAGCCCACACGGGGTCAGCGTGGCCCCAGGTCCCGCAGGGTCACAGAAGGGTGTCTGAGTGTCGCAGAGCTAGCAGGTATCGGAGCGGGAAGCCGGCTACAGAGACAGAGCCGAAGAGTGAGCTCTCAGCTCGGGGTTACCTTGAACCGGTCGCAGGCTGGGTGAGCTCGGAGCACGGCCAGAGGCGAGGGATATGGGAGTAGCAGGGACTTTTCTCTGAGGAGTGGAGCCCCGAATCTCAGCTCTTCGGGCCAGAGACTAGGAGGCCGCCATTTTCATTCCCGTCCTCCGGACTCTACTGAAAGCACTCAGGGAACAAAAGCTCCCAAAAGCGAAACCGAGCGGATTACTCAGCCCGGCCCCTGGTAAGGGCGGTGCAGCTCTGCCTCGGGCAAAGACACTTGAGAATCACTACAACAGGCCCCTCCCCCAGAAGATCAAAAGAAATCCAGCCAAGACCAAGTTCACTTAACAAGGAGAGCAGGGGAACTCCAGAGGAGGAGAAAGCAATGCGTGGAATTCATGGCTTTCTCCCTATGATTCTTTAGTCTTGCAGTTAATTCAATTTTTTCTTTAAAGGGCATTTTCCTAGGGTCTTTGCCACCCTTTTAGTATTTTATTTGCTCCTTCATATAATCTTATCTGGAAAAAATGACAAGGCGGAAAAACTCACCACAAAAAAAAGAACAAGAGACAGTACCAAAGGCTAGGGA
>PISX010013945.1:0-54896 GCA_004024625.1 Mellivora capensis | reverse complement strand
TTTGTTAATTCTGAATGGACTGCTCAGTGCCTCTTGGACTTTAATGTCTGTTTCCTTCCCCAGATTAGGAAAGTTCTCAGGTATAATTTGTCCAAATAAATCTCTGCCCTTTTTTTCCCATTCTTCCTCTTCTTGAATTCTTATGATACAGATGTTATTGCACTTTCTGGAATTGCTCATTTCCCTAAGTTTAGTTTTGTCTTCTATATCACCTATTTGTCCTCTGCTTCTTCTTCTTTTTTTTTTTTTTAAGATTTTATTTATTTGACAGAGAAACAGATCACAAGTGGGCAGAGAGGCAGGCAGAGAGAGGAGAAGCAGGCTCCCTGCTGAGCAGAGAGCCCAATGCGGGGCTCGATCCCAGGACCCACCTGAGCTGAAGAAAGAGGCTTAACCCACTGAGCCACCCAGGTGCCTTGGTCCTCTGCTTCTTCCATCCTCATTGTGATTATATCCAGTGGGTTTTGATTTGCAGTTATATCATTTTTAAAAAATTTTGGTTTGACCAGTTTTTAGGCCTTTTGTCTCTGCAGCCAGGATTTCTCTGGTGTTTTCTATGCTTCTTTCAAGCCCAATTGGTATTCTTGTGGGTGCTGTTCAAAATCTTGTTCCAATATCTTGCTTTTATGTGTTTTTAGCAAATGCCTTGTTATGATTTCTTCTTGATTTTTCTTTTGGGGAAAATTCCTATCTTGTCATTATGTCTAGCTTTCTGTCTTTTGCATATTATCAAAGATTCTTATGTTTCCTCCTCCTGAGAGTAATACTAATATTAAGAAGGTGTCATTCACTGTCTAGGGCCTGGAGGTTGAAGAAGAGTTTCTGGTGTATTCTGTGTGCAGTCTGATGTTGTGGAATGTTTTGACTGTTAACTGTTAACAAGGTGTACATTGATTTGTTTGTTAAGATAAGCTCGTGAAAACAACAACAACAACAACAACAACAACAACAAAAACCCTTATCCAATAAAAGAAAAAGCAAAAAGGAACAAAAAAAAAAAAAATGGACAAACAAAAATCTATAAGCCCGATTCCAAAGTATAAGAAAGAAGAAAAAAGGAGCACCTGGGTGCCTCAGTTGGTTAAGCATTTGCCTTTGGCTCAGGCCATGATCTCAGGGTCCTGGAATTGAACCCCTGTGTCAGATTTCTTGCTCCGCAGGGAGTCTGCTCCTCCCTTTCCTTCTGGTCCTCCCCCCACACTGATTCATGTTCTCTCTTTCTCAAATAAATAAATAAAATCTTTAAAAAAAAGGAAAAAATAAGAGGGGGAAGAAGAGAAAGAAGAAGAAGAAGAACGACGACAAAACAATAAAGAACAAAAGCCTGAATCCAAAAGCCAGAAGCCTGATCCAAAAAAGAAGAAGAAGAAGATGACAACAAAACAATAAAAAACAAAAACCCAGAAGCCTGATCCAAAAAATGAGACACAGAAACAAACCAATAAACAAAAAATGAAAAGCCTTATATTAAAGATAAAAGATGAAAAATAAAGAAGAAAATAATAAAATTAAATAAATATTTTTTAAAAACATTAAAACAAAAACAAAACAAAACAAAACAAAAACCAGAAAAACAAAAAGCCAGATCTGATTTCCACCGGAATTGAAGTTGACATTTTGGAGCACTGTATAATCCCCACTTGGTATGTACAGGTAGGGCTTGCGTTGGTCTTCTGAGTGAGATGTCTGCTGTGCTGGCTCAGAGTCAGACTTGTCCTTATAATTATGGCCCTGCTGGGTGCCAGGGTTCAGGATTTAGTGTAAGCAAAGTCCAGCCTCCACTGGAGATGCTGTTTCTCTCCAAAATCTGATTTACCCCACTCACTTGTCCTACTGTTCAAGAGTCCCTTACAGAAAAGTGAACATTCTCCTCTCCTGTGTCCCAAGCTTTTGTCAGATCCTTGCCCTTAACCTCTCTGTGCCTGGCTGTGGGCACAACTGGTACCACACTTCTCCTCTGTTTTATTTCTTGTCTGGTGGCTGTTATTCAAACTATAAATCTTAAAGAGCCCAGCAAGATTCAGACCTCCTCCCCTCCCCTAGAGGAGAGTCTTGATACACCCAGCATCCTTCTGTACCAGAAAGCAGTCTCATGGTGCACACATAATGGCTGGAGTCTACTGTGATGCACCGTGAAAAGTTGTGACCAGGTTATCTACCCTACACAAGCCTCTGCTTTCTCTGTTCCATCCCAGGAAAATCTAGCCAAAGCAATCTTGAAAAAGAAAAACAAAGCAGGGACATCATAATTCCAGATTTTAAATTATATTACCAAGCTGTAGTGATCAAGACGGTATAATACTGGCACAAAAACAGACACATAGATCAGTGGAAGAGAATATAACACCCAGAAATGGATCCACAACTGTATGATCAACTAGTCTTCAACTAGGGAAAGAATACTCAGTGGGAAAAAGACAGTATCTTCAACAAATGGTGTTGGAAAACTGGACAGCAACATGTAAAAGAATGAAACTGCACCACTTCCTTATACCATACAAAAAAATAAATTAAAAATGGATGAAATGTGAGACAGAAAACCATCAAAATTCTAGAGAAGAACATAGGCAGCAACCTCTTTGACATTGGCTATAGCAATTTCTTACTACATACATCTCCTAAGGCAAGGGAAAGAAAAGCAAAAATGAATTATTGGGAATTCATCAAGATAAAAAGCTACTGCAAGGGGATCTGGTGGCTCAGTGGGTTAAAGCCTCTGCCTTCGGCTCAGGTCATGATCCCAGGGTCCTGGGATCGAGCCCCGCATTGGGCTCTCTGCTCAGCAGGGAGCCTGCTTCCTCCTCTCTCTCTGCCTGCCTCTCTGCCTACTTGTGATCTCTCTCTGCCAAATAAATAAATAAAATCTTTAAAAAAAAAAAAAAGCTACTGCATAGTGAAGGAAACAATCAACAGAACAACAGGAATGGCAACCTAAGGAATGGGAGAAGATATTTGCAAATGACATATCTGATAAAGGGTTAGCATCCAAAATATGTAAAGAACTTATAAAACTCACCCCCCCCAAATCCAGTTTAAAAATGGGCGGAAGACAGCAGAAGCATTTTTCCAAAGATATCGAGATGGCTAGCAGACACATGAAAAGATGTTCAGCATCATTCTTCATCTGGGAAATCCAGATCAAAACTACAATGAGATTTCACATCACACCCATCAGAATGGCTAAAATTAACAACACAGGAAACAGCTGATATTGATGAGGATTCAGAGAAAGGGGAAACTTCTTAAACTATCAGTGGCAATGCAAACTTGTGTAATCACTCTGGAGAACAGTTTGGAGACACCTCAAAAAGTTAAAAAAAAACAACTCTCCTAGGATCCAAAAAATGCACTACTAGGTGTTTACCAAGAGAATACAAAAACACTGATTCAAAGGGCCACATGCACCATAATGTTAATAGCAGTATTATTAACAATAGTAATATTATCAAAAGACCCCAAATGTCCATCGACTGAAGAATGGATAAAGAAGACAATGTGGGGACGCCTGGGTGGCTCAGTTTGTTAAGCGGCTGCATTCAGCTCAGGTCATGATCCCAGCGTCCTGGTATCGAGTCCCACATCGGGCTCCTTGCTCGGCAGGGAGCCTGCTTCTCCCTCTGCCTCTGCCTGCCACTCTGTCTGCCTGTGCTCACTCGCTCTCTCTCCCTCTCTCTCTGACAAATAAATAAATTTTAAAAAAATTTAAAAAAAAAGACAATGTGTGTGTGTGTGTGTATGTATCTATAAGTATAATATAGATATGTAGATATATTGTATATATACATATATGTATATGTATATATACTATACATATTGTATAGTTATTGTATAGATATACTATATATATATCCCATATATGTGTGTGTGTATATACATATAACACATACACATACATATATATATGTATATATGTAGTGTGTATATATATGTTATATATATATAAAACACATACACACACTGGAATATTATTCAGGTATCAAAAATAATGAAATTTTGCCATTTGCAATTATGTGGATGGAGCTAGACAGTATTATACTAAACCAAGTAAGTCAGTCAGAGAAAAGCAAATACCATATGATTTCACTAATGTGGAATTAAAGAAAACAAATGAACATGGGGAAAAAATAGAGAGGCAAACCATAAAACAGACTTAACTGTGGAGAACAAATAGTTCCTGGAGAGGAGGTGGGTAGAATAGTTTAAATGAGTGGTTGATGTTAAGGAAGGCACTTGTTATGTTACATACATATAAGTGATGACTCATTAAATTCTACACCTGGAACTAATATTACACTATGTTAACCAGACTTTAAATGAAAAGTTGACACTAAAAAATAATAATAATAAAAATTAAAAAATACTATAAAATTATTATAAAATAATCAAATATTTATTTGTGTTTTGAACAAATAGCAGATAATATATTATCTGGATATAGCTATCCAGATAATAATTATACTTCTTGTATATTATTCATTTAATTATTGATTACTTAATACACACCATGCATGTTCCAGTTACTGAGAATAAAGACAGATGAACACTTCCCTTTCTGAATCTTATATGCTTAGGCTTAAAGTATATCAGTGATCACAAACCACTTTAGAAGTAGAATTTGCTATTTTCAGTACACAGTAAACGTGGCAAAAGGTACTATTAATTTTACACATAAATGAGAACACTGGAACAATAATATTAAGTTTTCAGGATTATTTATGTTGTTATAAAAGAGCAACACTCCAAAATTTAAAACTTTTCATGTAGAAATGTATACTTCACACATTTTAAAATATTAGATATGTTAGTTAATGAATTAATCCATATTCTTAGAGGTCCATTTTGTTTACTTTTATATTATTGGAATTTGATCTCACTAAAGTCAAAATGTTTGATCTTATAAAAAGTAATTTGTAAAGATTAGATAGAAAGAAGGTGGGAAAGACTATTTTAAGCTAGAAAATGGAAAGGATTTTTGTCTAAAATATATTTGAAAGTAATATTAGAGATTGCATTAGTTTTCTGCAACTGCCACAACAAATTGTCATAATTTAAGTTGCTTAAAGAAACACGAATTTACTGTTTTATTTATTTATTTATTTATTTATTTTGAAAAGATTTTATTTATTTATTTGACAGACAGAGATCACAAGTAGGCAGAGGCAGACAGAGAGAGAGAGAAGGAAGCAGGCTCCCTGTTGAGCAGAGAGCCCAATGCAGGGCTGGATCCCAGGACTCCGGGATCATGACCTGAGCCAAAGGCAGAGGCTTTAACGCACTGAGCCTCACAGATGCCCCACAAATTTACTGTTTTAGAGTTTTATTTATGTCAGAAGTCTGGAACAGGTCTCTTTTAGCTAAAATCAAGATTTTGGTGGGCTAGGAACTTTTCAGGAGGCATTAGGAGAGAATTCATTTCCGTCCTTGACTTTTCTAACTTCTGTAGGTTTCTGCATTCCTTGGATCTGAGCCCCTTTCCTCACCTTCAAAACCAGCAACATCAAATCGGTCTCTCATCCTTCTTGAGTAGTCACATCTCTCTCTGACCACCGCAAAGGTAGGTTCTCTAATTTTATTTATGTTTTTATTTTTTAAAGATTTTATTTATTTACTTATTTGACAGACAGAGATTATCAGTAGGTGGAGAGGCAGGCAGAGAAAGGGGAGGAAGCAGGCTCCCTGCTGAGCATAGAACCTATGTGATCCCAGGACCCTGAGACCACTACCTGAGCTGAAGCAGAGGCTTTAACCCACTGAGCCACCCAGGTGCCCCAGGTTCTCCAATTTTAACAACTCACCTGATTTATTGACCCATTTTGGTAATCTAGAAAAATCTCTCATCTTCAGATCCTTAGTTTATAATCACATTTTGAAGTCCTTTTTGCTATATAAGGGCAAACATACTCAGTTTTTGGTGCTTAGGCCTAGATATTTTAGGAAGATCATTATTCTGCCTACCATAGAATTATGTCCCCTTCTCTATTGACAGACATATAAGAAAATTGAGTTACAAATCCATAAAGTCATTTCCTCCAGGTAATGTAATAAATGAATGACAAAGATAAAAGCAGGGATTAAGTTATTAATTAGATACATATCCTTTTTACTATTCTTCTCAATAAATTTCTAATGCAAATCTGGAAGGCATTCACAAGGAACCCATCTACTTCAAATATGTACCTTTTTATGATCTTTTAATGAAATGATATAATTTAATTAAAACGTATTTTTATTGTAACCAATTAAAAATGTACACTTACATGTGGTTAATGGTTTTTAATTCATACTTCCAAATCTATATGTTGTCTTTTCACTCAAAGCCAAACACTATTAACAGCCTGATATTTATCTTTCAACATTCTTTCTCCATGGTTATGCAAAATATACAGTGCATAAAATTATGATTATTTCTTTTCATATGTACTGAACATTACAGTTGATATAATTTGTTTAAGTATTCTGCTATTATTAAACATTCATATCATTTATTGATTAAAACATGTTTTTAATTTTAATAAACTTTTTTATAAAAAGAAATCAGTGTATTTATGACTTCATTGAACAAAAAAAAATCAATAGAGAAAACTTTGGTGCAAAATATTCTCAGTGATCTGTTGGAGAACTGAGAACAATCCTTCCTCCTTTCTCTTTTGCTTTCTGACCACTTAACATAGACATTTTTAGTATAAGCTTTGGCTCTGAGAAGCAAGACAAAATAAAACAAAAAATATTAGAAATTTTCAATATAGAAAGTATCTCTGATAAAATGAAAAGCTGAGCAGCTAGGCATAAGGAAGGAATGAAATGAAGCTTTTGTAGAGACTTTTGTACAGCATACTATAATACTTCTGTTTGTAATTAGCACATAGTTGATATGAAGCTAAATGGTGACAGTGTCATGCTTAACTGACATTGATACCTAGATATTTTTTTTTGTACAACGAAATAAAAATAGCTAAAAAAAAATATTTAGCAAGGCTGACTTAGTAGCAGCAGAAATACTTTTGACTATTTTAAAAAATGATCACCTGCACTCTGGGTGCTCTGCTATAAGATCTTGGTTAATTCCATCACCTCCCAGGCATACCTTAAGAATAAAACCACTGGCTCATAATTCTATTCTCTTCTACATTTCAGTACTCAATAGCCTTGCTCTAGTTAAAAAGTTGTCATTATTTTCACTCCATTTCATTTGTGTATCCAAGATGCTTCCTGACTCAGAGTTATCTCACAAGGTTTTTTTTTTTTGGTGTTTTTTTTTTTTAAGATTTTATTTATTTATTTGACAGACAGAGATCACAAGTAGGCAGAGAGGCAGGCAGATAGAGAGGAGGAAGCAGGCTCCCCACTGAGCAGAGAGCCTGATGCAGAACTCGATCCCAGGACCCTGGGATCATGACCTGAGCCAAAGGCAGAGGCTTAACCCTCTGAGCCACCCAGGCGCCCCTCACAAGGTGTTTAAAATTGTTTTTGCCAGTGCTTGGTCTAGAAAGTTGTATAGGCTTTGATTTATCTGCTCCAACTCTATTGTACCATACACTCTTACTTCAAGAACATAGATTTAGTAGAACTTGAATTTTTGAAAGAGCCTCTGGAGGGAACTCAGTTCTGCAAACACCTTGATTTTGGACAGCTGGCCTCCAGAACTTTGAGAGAACAAATTTCTGTTGTTTAAAGCTAACAGGTTTGTGGTAATTTGTTACCATACTCACAGAAACTAATATTTTACTTAAAAATTTAATTTATAGGAGTGGCTATCTGAATAGCTTATCTAAGCCAAGAGGTGGTAGGACAGCCCGACTGAAAAACTTTTCACACACCCTGGAATAGAAAAAGGACATTTCCCAAAAGGAATTGGGAAAGTACTAAAAAAGCAGATGATGGAAGGATTCTGAGAAGAATAAATAAGCAAACAGAGAAAGGAGTTCTGCTGAATTCATTAAAATACAATTTTTAAGTTTCAATTATTAGCACTTGCAAAATTAATGTGATTTTAGATGTATCCTTCAGAAATATCTTATTCAAAGCATATTATTAAAACTGGCATTATAGCAAAATCTTTAATATCTGATCCATTTTATTTATTTATTTATTTTAAAGATTTTATTTATTTATTTGACACACAGAGATAGATCACAAGTAGGCAGAGAGGCAGGCAGAAAGAGGAGGGGGAAGCAGTCTCCCCACTGAGCAGAGAGCCTGATGCAGGATTCAGTCCCAGGACCCTGAGATCATGACCTGAGCCAAAGGTAGAGGTTTAACCCACTGAGCCACCCAGGCACCCTGATCCATTTATTTTAAAAAACAATAATTTGACATTACTTTAAGAAATACTAAAAATACATTTTATTCCTTTTAGTTGCATAGTTTAATTAATCTTTTAGGAAGTGTCAAACAATTTTTATGATTTGTGTTGATTTTGATGTTTTTGTGTAGATTATAACCACAATTCTCTTGTCAGTTTCAAAAAAAAAGGTTAGTGATTGAATTTAAGAATTACCATGATAATATTTCACACTTTTCCTTTTCTAAGCCTTTTCTCATAATACATATCAAAGTTAGTATCATTTGTATCTCCCAATTAAAGAAAATATATTTGAAAATAATAATAAGTGTTTCTTATACCTTGTAAATCAATTACCACTTACTCCTCATTTAATAACCATAGCTGGGGGCATGTAATAATATTATTAATTGTCATGGGTGGTATGGAAAACTTAGAGCATGTGTGTCTCAAAAATCTCACAAATTTTTCAGAATATTTTGATTTTCCTTATTATATTAAGGACTCTCTTTTCTTTTTTTCTTTTTTAAAGTTTTTATTTATTTGACAGAGAGAGACATGGTGAGAGAGGGAAACAAGCAGGGGGAGTGGGAGAGAGAGAAGCAGGCTTCCCGCTGAGGAGGGAGCTAAGGAGGGAGCCGGATGTGGGGCTTGATCCTAGGACCCTGAGATCATGACCTGATCCAAAGGCAGATGCTTAATGACTGAACCACCCAGGCACCCCAGGACGTTATTTTCAATATACATTGAAGCTTCCTCTTCTAAGTATGCATTTTACCTTTAAAAAAACAGAGTTTAGATTTAAACATATATCAAAATATAAGCAAAAAAAATTACAAAAGCCAATTTTTTCCCAAAACTCATGTTACATAAGTATTTAAAGCAATGAAACATAACCATGTGGATATAAACAAAATAATAATATAGACATTTGCACAGTCAAAATTATATAAAATATATTCAATAAAGAGATATACTTATTTATCAAAATACTACCTATACAATTTCGGCCAAACCACCAAGATTCATACATCTAAGCTAAAAGTAACTTTAAGTACACATAAATTTAAAATTATTCCCTTAGCTTTAAAGAAAATTGATGTTTCAAGGGACCTAGATTTTGTTTGCACTATCATATATGCAAGGAATTGTATCTATATTTAAGTTTATCATGAGAATTTTTTGAAAGCAAGACCTATTTTCCACTCTTCTAGTAAGTCTGGTATAATTTTGTAATAAATTTTTAAAGATCAAGTTAACAATATGGTGTATATTCACTGATTTCCAACAATGGATTTATTGATTTCATTGAGATGATTTGAGGTTGCTACATGTATTCTAGGTGAAACCCAGTACATACCCTCCAGACACCCAACCTGCTTCAACCAGGAAAATATCCAGTTTTATTTATTTATTTTCCTTTTTTTAAGATTTTATTTATTTATTTGACAGAGAGAGAGACACTGTGAGAGAGGAAGCTCAAGCAAAGGGAATAGAAGAGGGAGAAGCAGGCTTCCCACTGAGCAGGGAGCCCAATGCAGGGCTCCATCCCAGGACTGGGGATCATGACCTGAGCCAATGGCAGACACTTAACTACTGAGCCACCCAGGTGCCCCAAGTTTTACTGTCTTTCTATGATATTGATATAGCATTCATACTTTATTGGTGGTATTTCTAAGATTTTTAAGGGAGCCTTGTGACTCAGTCATTAAGCATCTGTCTTCTGCTCACGTCATGATACCAAGGTCGTGGTTTGAGCCCTGCGTTGAACCCAGCATCGGGCTCCCTGCTCAGTGAGAAGCCTGCTTCTCCCTCTCCCCCTACCTGTGCTTGTGTTCCCTCTCTTACTGTGTTTCTCTCTGTCAAATGAGAATTTTATCGAAAAGTGTTTTGATTTAAAATTCTTAGGAAAATTAATCTAGAATTTTGAATTAGAATTTTGAATTTTACTTATACTAAGAAATAAAACTTGAAAATAGAGCTTCTATATTCTTTCAGTAAAGAAGGGGAAAACCTGAATTGAAATATAACATAGGTGTTATAAGCCTAAACCCTTAAAGTGTATATTTATTTTTCAAACCTAAAAAAGTAAGTAGTAATTATATGTTGTTTAAAAAGACCAAGGAGGGGCGCCTGGGTGGCTCAGTGGGTTAAAGCCTCTGCCATCGCTCAGGTCATGGTGCCAGGGTCCTGGGATCAAGCCCCTCATCTGGCTGTCTGCTCAGCAGGGAGCCTGCTTCCTCCTCTCTCTCTGCCTGCCTCTCTGCCTACTTGTGATCTCTGTCAAATAAATAAATAATATCTTTAAAAAAATAAAAATAAAAAAAGACCAAGGAAATGAAACTATTTTTAAAGCTAACTGGAATGTAGAAAATACACTCATTAAAGCAAAGCTAAAATTTTATAGTTATTTTAGGTAGAAATGATAGAGATATCAGTCCAGTGAACTAACAGAACAGGAAGATATACTCTTTCATGCCACCAAATTATTGAGAGATCAGAAAACATGTGAAATGACTGCATCCCAAAAGTTCACACCAGGTTTCTCCCTCCCTTCTTTTTCTTCTTCTTCTTCTTCTTCTTTTTTTTTTTTTTTTTTTTTTTTTTTTTTTTTTTTTTTTTTTTTTTTTTTGCTCTCACTCTCTATATTTCATGTTGACATATGTCTGATTCATAGCTCATAGCTTCCACTTGGTTTATCAAAACTAAGTTTTCTACATTTGCAGAAAATAGGACCACAAGTAGTTCTGTGGTTAAATCCATACTCTTCTACTCATAATCAGAGAGCAGTAAGAAGTGTTCCTGCTAGCTGTGGTGAATGGGTGATGAAGGAATCTGGGGGAGTCTGATTACACTGACTTGTCCATCCTTGTATCACAAAGTTCAAAGGCTAGGATACTGTGATTGGTTCAGCTTGTATCATTCACCCATTCTTGTGACTGGAGGTGAGAAATGGCCTTTGCTTCTCTAGGAAAGACTGGAGTGGCGGAGACAAAAACATTTGGCAATTGTTATACTGAGTTTGTTATAATAAGTAAATCAAAACTATCTTTTATTGCGCTCTGATGATCAATTGCTTGAGAATTTGACTTACTCAAAGGAGCAGAAAACTCCATCTATTGAATCTGGTTCTTTATTGACAGGAGAACTGCAAATGGAGTTTTTTTGTTTGTTTTTATTTTTGTTTTGAGGATGCTGTTCGCAAAAGCTTTAGAGATGTTAATTCACTTTGGCACAACTTTTAGAAATTTATTCTAATGTAATAATGTTAGGTAAATACATTTGTGTGGTTTTTTTGTTTTGTTTTGTTTCTTTTCTTTCTTTTTTTTTTTGTTCATTCTCTTAATACAGGATCAGGTAATGGTGTATAAAACATTTTCTTCCTTGATTAGATATTTGAATGTTAGATAACATCTATTTACCCCAGGGACCTCATGAGGCAAATTTTATTATGCATTTCTTTCTTCATTTCTTTGCCTTCTAAACCTTTTGTATAGCATTTATTTAACATTATTTGCTACTTTTTTTTTTTCTAAAAGATGGGAGAAAACTCCTTTCACAGTAAAAAGAGCCAATCTGTCACCTTTTTACAGATTGAGGGCAGTATGAGAACGTTATTCCAATTAGTCTTCTAAAAACATCACTTTAAAAATCAGGTTCTTTAAAAAGTTATTTTTCTTTCACAAAGTACAAAGTAGGAATAGTACCTTCTACTGATTGCTAGGTTAACAGTTTTACTCACCTTATCTCCATTATCCTCTTAAGGACAAGATTTTTAAACAACTTTAGTAGTTTACCTGCTGTGTAAAGCCGTTTTCTTCTTTTGAATTTGATTGTGAAGGCATATCTTGAGTTTCAACACTGAACAATGGATACTTGATGGTGGGAGCCGATAATAGTGTCCGGGAAAGATTTTTTAAGGACTTGACTGTGTCTCTCTGAGTAGCCTTTAACCTAGCACCAGACAAGTAAGATTCAGGGATTAAAACAGATACAGTAAAGCATGGAAGGTAAGGGGAAATTATGTGTCACAAATGCATGCAGAAAATCAGTAAAACAAATGTGAATAACTCTACCTCTTCCATAGTTTTTGAAACTTACAATTTATTAAAACATTATTATAAGGATATATTTTATTTTTCTCAGCATATACATATGTCATTCAGATAAACATGATTGGCAAATACCAGAATTATTGTCACTTTATGATCATGATTTAAGAGTCTGTTACCTCTAATTAGGTTGTGTTCACATTTTACAAATTTGGGATATTGTTCTTTTACTTACATTGAACCTATTAACAGCATGTCCAAAATTTCATTGTAAGAGTTTGGGTAATAAAGGGGTTTTCAGTGTAATGGACTTTGATAATTATTTTTCTAAGCCACATATTATACTGTCATATTTAATTTCATTGTGAGCTTATTTTTGCTAAGCTAACATGGTTATTGTTTGTTTTCTGGCTTATTGCTTAAGGCAATTGAAAGTGTGCCACTGTCCATTTAAAGGAAGGTGGGGGTGGGGAAAGGGAAACACATACATGATAAAAAGCCTTGAGGAAAAAAAAAAAAATAAGGGTAATAATTGGTTGGTTACTCCTGCATAATTCTCTTGAGGAAAACTTGTTGGCTTAAAAGCCAAGTTTACTGGGTCACCTGGGTGGCTCAGTTGGTTGGGCGGCTGCCTTCCGCTCAGGTCATGATCCCAGCATCCTGGGATGGAGTCCCACATCGGGCTTCTTGCTCGGCAGGGAGCCTGCTTCTCCCTCTGCCTCTGCCTGCCACTCTGCCTGTGCTTACTCGCTCGCTCTGTCTCTGAAAAATAAATAAATAAAATCTTTAAAAAAAAAAAAAAAAAGCCAAGTTTACTTTTCTTTGGAATTTTTCATTTCCTTTGCCAATGCCCAATATAATTACAGAAAGACTGTTGATTAATGGCCACTAAAAGTCCTATCTTTACCAAACTTATTTATGAAAAACTTGGGCAGCTATAGCCCCAAAACATTGAATCAGGGTAAGAAAATGCCCAGAAGTCTTCTAATCCTCCACTTCTCTTACCTGAAAGTAGCAAATAATTTAATAAAGCTTTATACCAATAAAATGGTAAACTGACAGTGATTCAACTAAATTTTAAAGACCCACTTTCTCCACCTTTCCAAATATATTGTACTCCCTCTCCCATCACAACCTTCTCCATGTTCACAATAGAACTTAATGAATTTATTTCCTCACTATGGTGAAGAAATTCTGAAAGTTTCTGAAATTTCTGGATTAATGAATTTGGGGTCTGACCAACTGTATTGATACATCAAGGACAAAACAAAAATGTTGGATATTTTCCTGCTATTTTAACATAGACCTAAAAGTTTTTGAAAACAGTACTGACTGAAAATTTAGACTATATTATGAAATCTCTTATTGCCATCAGGTAAAAACAAAATGAGGTAGATTGGTATAAAAAACAACTCCAGGAATCAAGATTTTAAATTTTTTTTTTTTTAAGATTTTTTTTTTTTTTTTTTTTTTTGTGAGAGAGAGAGAGAGAGAGAGAGAGCGCGAGAGGGCGAGCACAGGCAGACAGAGTGGCAGGCAGAGGCAGAGGGAGAAGCAGGCTCCCCGCTGAGCAAGGAGCCCGATGTGGGACTCAATCCCAGGGTGCCGGGATCATGACCTGAGCCGAAGGCAGCTGCTTAACTGACTGAGCCACCCAGGCGTCCCTAGATTTTAAATTTTTAAGGGCCTTCGGAAGGAAAATAGATTTCATTCAGCCTAAGAAAATGAACTTTTCTGTGGATTTAAAAAGCAACTATGTTATTTTGTGTCAAATATATTATAATAATACAAGTTTGGTGAGTTTTTATGTGTATGAGAGAAGGGACAAAACAAGTTTCTTTGACTTTTGTTACCACAGATTTGCACAGATTTTCTTACTACAATAATTATTCAACCAGATGTTGAAATTCTTATTATATAAGACTGCTTTTTGACTTGAGTTTCAGTAGTTTGTTAAAAACTTCATAGGCCATTCTGATAAACAGCTAAATTTGAGAACATTAATATACAGAAAGAAAACATGGCTATTATGATACAGCCTTTAATTTGTACTTTCTTATACTAATTACAAAACCTTTTTTTTTTAGATATTCATAAGATCTCCAAATACATAGGGGTTAATGTAATCTATTATATCAAAATTATCTCACACTATCATCATCATCAAATTATTTGTATAAAACAATATAAAACCACTGTAAGCCCTGATAATTTTATTTTGTACATCAAAACATAATTTCATAAATTAAAAAGGTAAGATTAGAGTGTAAGAAGGTAGAATTAAAGTGAAGTGTTCTTGAGTTTTGTGAGAAATTTGCTACTACTTAAACACTGCTTGAAGTTTTGATTTAAATATTTTCCAAGAAATGCACACTTCTTCAATTCTCATGAAGTGAGTGTTAACAAGGTGAAATTTTAGCCATATTTTGGAAAATGGAAGCCTCATTGTCCATGCACATTTTTAAAGTATATGATGTAAATAAGTATTTATTGCTATCAGCTTTTCTCTTAGAATTGTTTTTGGGACATCTCAGAAATTTTGAAATGTTACATTTCCATTTTTTTTTAATCTCAAGGTATTTTTTAATTTGTCTGTTCATTTATTCTCTGACCCATTGATTTCTCAGTAGCTTGTAATTTATTCTCCGCATACTTGTGAGTTCTCCAGTTTTCTTTGTGTTATTAATTTCTAGTTTCATACCATTGTGGGAAGAAGAGATACTTGATATAATTTCAGTCCTCTTAAATGTATTTAGACTTCTTTTGTTGTCTAACTTATGATCTATCTTGGAAAAGGATTCATGTGCACTTGACAACAGAATGTTTATACTCTTGCTATTTTTAAGTCCATCTGGTCTAGCATGTCTTTTCAGGCCAAGTTTTCCTTATTCATTTTCTGTCTCGATAAACTCATTGTTTTATGTGGAATACTAAAGTCCTCTGTCACTTCCAGTCATCGAACAGGAGAATAATTAGACACAAACAGTCAGCTGCAAGAGATTGGGAGCAGGGGACAACAGTCGAAAAGACTGCTGCCCCGAGCAACTCCACAGTCTCACTGTTATTAGATAGAAACAATAGCCAACAGAGGAATCGATGAAGGTCAAACATTAGTCACATGTCTTGTGGACAAATGAGGATAAAGTTTATAGTCAACCAAGTACATTCAAAGGACTCATCTAACTAACAACGGGCGCTTCTTGGAAGAGAAAGGAGTGACAACGAAAAGGGAAGCAGGCAATATTTCATTCCATCCTGAGCTGACTGGGCATTCCCAGGTGCTTGGCTTCCCTGAAGCAGGCGGTGTTCTGTCCTGAGCGAGCCAGGCATCCCCAGCTGCCCAGCTTCATGGTTGTATATCGTCCTTCTCTCCAAAGACCTGTTGCCAGTATATGTTTTTCATGAAAGGCCATATCTAAATGTGCTTGGTAACTAGTAAAATCCTCCAGGGGTTATAGTTTAAGTAACACATTGTTCCGAGGGGCAGTAGCAGTCCTCTAATACTATTTTATTGCCATCCAGTTCTCCCTTTAGGTCTGTTAATGTTTGCTTTATATATTTAGATGCTTCTAAGTTGAGTGCATAAATATAAGTGTTATACCTTCTTGTTGGATTGATCCCTGACATAGTTTTGGAATATAGGTGAAGTTTGGTGGGTGGGGTTTCAGAGCCAGTGACCAAGAAAGAATTCTTTTTTTTTTTTTTCAAAGAGTTTGTGCTTTTTTTTTTTTTTAAAGATTTTATTTATTTATTTGAGAGAGAGCATGATCGAGGAGAAGGTCAGAGGGAGCAGACTCCCCGCGGAGCTGGGAGCCCGATGCGGGACTCGATCCTGGGACTCCGGGATCATGACCCAAGCCAAAGGCAGTCGTCCAACCAACTGAGCCACCCAGGCGTCCCCCAAGAAAGAATTCTTAAGATGTCTTTGGTGCAAAAAGGTAGTTTTATTAAAGCACTGGGACAGGATCTGTAGGCAGAAAGAGCTGCTTCACTGGGGTTGTGATGGGTGGCTGATTATATACTTGGGAGTTGGGGGTGATAAGGAAAAGAGAGGTTTCAAAGGGATTTTCATGTGTTAAAGAAGACTTACAGGTTGTTTTTCTGTCTAGCAAGGCATTAAGACTGTTGGGAGCTTCCTGGATGAATGTCATGCATATCCCATCCAGGAGTGGGGGTGGGCAGTGGGAGGATGGTTGCTGGGTGTCAGTCAGCTTGTACTTTGTGCTTAGCTAGCCTTCTGCTCCCTCATCAACCCATTTATCGTTATGTAAATTCTTCTTTGTCTCTCATAAAGTCTTTGTTTTAAACTATATTTTGTCTAATATAAGTATAGCTACTTATATATAAAAAGTATCTTTTTCCTCCCTTCACTTTTAGTCTGTGAAATAAAAAAGAAAAGTCTCAAATAATCAGCCTAACCTTATACTTCAAGGACCTAGAAAAAGAAGGACAGTAGAAAACCAAAGTTATTAGAAGGAAGGCAATAACAAAGATTAAAATGGAAATAAATGAAATAGACCTAAAAGACAATAGAGAAGATATATGAAACTAAGAGTTGGTTCTTTGAAAACATAAACAAAATTGACAGACATTTAGCTAAATCTATACTTACCAAGAAAAAAAGGGAGAAGATTCAAATAAATAAAATCAGAAATGAAAGAGATATTATAAATGATACCACAGAAATACAGGAGATCATAAGATACTGCTGCGAACAATTTTAGGCCAACAAATTGAACAACCTAGAAAAAAATGAATAAATTCCCAGAAACATGCAACCTACCAAGACTGAAACATGATGAAATAAAAAATCTGAACAGAGCAATTGAAGGAGATTAAATCAGTAATCAAAATGTGCCAAGGAACAAAATTTCAGGACCAGACAGTGTCAGTGGTAAATTCTATCAAACATTCCAGAAGAATTAATACCAACCCTTCCCAAACTCTTCCAGAAAAAGAGGAGGGAACCCTTCCATACTCATTTTTTGAGGTCAGCATTACCATGACACCAAATTCATACAAGGATGTCACAAAAAAAGAAAATTACAAGCCAATGTATTTGAAGAACATAGATGTGAAAATCATTAACTTATTATTAGCAAACCAAATTCAACATTACACTAAAAAGATCATTCACCATGATCAATCAAGTGGGACTTTTTTCCAGGGATATAAGGTAGTTCAAGTTTCACAAATCAGTCAATGTGATATATATCACACAAACAAAAAATAACAACAACAAAAAAAACCACAACATAATATCATTTAAATAGATGTAGAAAACATTTGACAAAATTCAACATCTGTTTATGATAAAAACCTTCAACAGAACAGGTATGGAGTGAATGTACCTCAACATAATAAAGGCTAATTATGACAAGCCCACAGCTAACATCATAATGATGAAAGACTAAAGTCTTTTCCTTTAAGATCAGGAATGAGGAAAAATACCCCATCTCACCACTTTTATTCAAAACATTATTAGAAGCTTTATCCAGCAGTTTTAGGCACGATAAAGAAATAAAAGGCATCCAAACTGGAAAAGAAAAATTAAAACCATCACTATTTGCAGATGTCATGATATTATATTCAGAAAACCCCAAAGACTCTATTAAAAAACTGCTAAAATAAACAAATTTAGTAAAGTTGCAGGATATGAAATTAATGTGTAAAATCTGTTGCATTTCTATACACTAATAGTGTATTTTGGGTGAAATTAAGAAAGAAATACGGTGCTGGGAAACTTCGACAGTCACATGCAAAAGAATAAAATTGGACCATTATCTTACACTGTACACAAAAATTAACTCAAAATGTATCAAAGACTTACATGTAAGACCTGAAACCATATAACTCCTAAGAGAAAACATAGGCAGTATCCTCCTTGACATCAGTCTTAGTGATTTTTTGTATTTGACTCTAAAAGCAAAGTCAACAAAAGCAAGAATAAACAAGTAAGATTACATAAAGGTAGAGTGTTCAGTACAGCAAAAGAAATTAGCAACAAAATGAAAAGACAAGCTACCGAATGGGGAAAAAATTGTAAAACATGTATTTGATAAGTAGTTAACATCCAAAAAAACTCAACTCAATAACAAAAAATAACAAAAAAAAAAGATTAAAAAATGGACAGAAGATTTACATAGACACTTTGTCCAAAGAAGACATACAGTTGGTCAAAAAGTACATGAAAACATATTCAACATAATTATCAGGGAAAGCAAATAATAATCACAATGAGATATCAACTCACATTTGTTGGAATAGCTATTATCAAAAAGACTAGATATAAGTGTTGTAGAGTAAAGGGAACACTCATGTTCTGTTGATGGAAATGCTAATTGGTGCAGCTGCTATAGAAAACAACAGGATGGTTCCATAAAAATTTAAATAAAACTACTGTATGACCCAGCAATTATACTTCTTTTATTTGAAGAAAATAAAAACATTAACTGTAAAAGGTATCTGCACCTCCATATTTACTGCAGCGGTACTTAAAATAGCCAAGTTATAGAAACAACCCAAGTGTCCATTGATGGATGGATGGATAAAGCAATTGCAATACAGGGCACCAGCGTGGCTCAATCAGTTAAGCCTCTGCCTTTGGCTCAGGTCATGATCCTGGGGTCCTGGGATCAAGCCCCATGTTGGGCTCTCTACTCGGTGGGGAGTCTGCTTCTCCCTCTGCTGCATTCCTTGCATGTGCTCTCTCATTGTCAAATAAATAAAATCTTTAAAAAATTATGATATGTATCTATATGTTTAATGGAATAATATTTAGTCACAAAAAAGAATGAAATCTTGCCATTTGTAACAACATGGTTGAACCTCAAGGGCATTTTGCTAAGTGAAATAAGTAAGATACAGACCAGCAAATACCATATGATCTCTCTTATATTTGAAATTAAAAACATACCAACAAACAACAATAACAAAAATTGGATACAAGATACAGAGAACAGGTCCTATGCTAAAGATAGGGCCTGGGGGATGGAAGAAATGGGTGAAGGTGTTACAAAAAATCAATAAAGATTTCATTTTAGATATAAGATACAAATAGAAGCAACAGCAACATACTTCTTACCCAATTGTAGAGATAATAAATAAGACCTTGAAATAAAAATTACATATACATGATTGTTAGACAATCTGAATCACTCACACATTCCTCATAGAATGTTGAATGGTATATCTACTATGGAAAATAATGTGGAAGTTTCTTACAAAACTAAAGATCTTTCCCAAATGACCCAGCTGTTGAACTACTGGGGATTTATCCCAGAGAAACAAAAACTATGTTCACACAAAACCTGTAAATGGATATTAACAGATTTATTTCATAATGGCCAAAACCACAGATAAACATTGACCTTCAGTAGGTGAATGGTTAAACTACTGTGGTACATCATACCATGGAATACTATTCAGCAATAAAAAGAAAAAAAATATTGATACACGTAACAGCTTGGATAAATCTCAAAGCAATTATTCTAAATGGAAAAAAATCAGTCTCAAAGTATACATACTATGTGAGTCCATTTATATAGCATTCTTAAACATAAGAAATTATAGAAATGGAGAACCAATTACTAGTTGGTAAAGGTTAGTGGGGGAGAGGAGAGGTTGGATGAAGCCATAAAATGGTAGCACAAGGGATCCCTATAATGAAACTGTTCTGCATCTCATTGTGGTGGTGATCATATGAATCTACACATAAAATTGTGTAGAATTATACACTACAAACACACATATCACATGAGTGTGATACTCGTAAAATCTGAATAATTTTGTGGATAATATCAATGTCATTTGTTTGTGATATTATATTGTAGTTTTGTAAGATGTTACCATTGGGGAAAAATGGGTGAAATCTCTCTGTTTTTTCTTATAACTGCATGTTTATCTGAACATCTCAAAATAAATTAAGTATTAGGAGCAACTATAAAAAAATTAAGTATTATGACTTTTAGAAAGTAAAAATTAGTTCTTTGAAGCCTTGTTGATGTCTCATGAAAAATGTTACACAATTTAACCTGTCCAAATACAAACTTTTTTGCTTATTGCAGTAACCGCAACTATAAGAATGGTACAATATATGTTGTAAAATATATGAAATATTTGGAACAGTCTATTTGCCAAGCTATTAGATTCTGTGTAGATTAGGTCATTGTTCCACAAATATTTTTCCCTTCCTCTTTCCTTGATGGACTTTGGCCATGGGACTTACTTTGACAAACAGATTGATAGAAGAAATGTGAAAAGAGGCTTAAAAGGTACTTGTGTGGTTGGGCTTGCCCTGTTCTAGGTCTGTGTTTACCATGAGAAGAGCATGAAGAGCATGCCCCAGGAAACCCACTGGTCCCAGAAGAATGAGAAATAACAAGGAACAGACCTGAAGCAAATGCATCCTTAAGAGTTGATCACAGCCTTAGATCATCTCTAGCCAAACCACAGGCATAAGAGTAAGAAATCAAATCTTGATTTGTATGCCACTTCTTTTAGAGTGGTTTGTGATGCAGGCTTATTACAGCTAAAGTTGACTAAAACAGAATAATTAATGAAAATAGATTTCAAGACTCTGAGATTATGGCTTACCTAAAACAGAATATGGTATAGAAGTGTATAACATATCTCACAATTATCAAGTATCTGTCTTCTCATGCTTTAACATGACAGTTTTCTAAGTATAGGTATTGATTTGATATTCTTTATTTTCCTCTCAATGCTTTATTTTTTTCCCTTGCCCCAACTTCAAAGGCTTTTTAAAAATTTTGTTGGAACTATGGATACAGTTTTATTTTTCACTGAAAATGGAAAAAAACAGTATGCAAATTAATAACCTCTCCCCCAGACAGTTGATTTTGATTTTTATACTGATCTAAGTGTCATGAGAAAATAACGTTGTCCATTTTGTTTACTACAGTGTCACCAGTACTTGAGCATTTAATAAACATAAATATGTACTGAATGATTACTCAGTCTCCTTAGTTTATTGTTCCCCTAGAAGTCTTTTAATGAGTTGTTTTAATATTTCACTCCATGTTTCTATAGTCTATATGAGTGATATGAAAACTGTCTGCATTTTCTGGAAAACATTGTTGAAAATTTTGTTTTTTGTACTATCTTGTATAATCTCCTACATTGCACATTACTTAATTTTACAAATTTTACTACTACACTTGGGCAAAGATCAGTGCCTTTTTTTTTAATGTATATCAATTCTTTCATGAAATTTAAATATCAAATATAAGGAGAAACTTAAGTTTCAATAAGAAACTTATGGAGTCACATAATGTTTACCATTATCTGAGTGAGTTTTAAATATTTAAAATTCATCCCAGAATAGTTACATGTAAATATTTTTATATAACTTTAATACTATGTACATTTCTTAGAACCTGAATTTCAACTCTGAATAATCAACTGGCAGATTAGGAATGACCTATATGGTACTTATTTTCTATCACTGTTGTTGAAATCACCATTTTTTCCCTATGTTACCTATAGATTGATCTCTTTTGTTATTTGGACATTAACAGTTAGTTGAGAGCATAAATTAATAACAGAATATATGTTCTTCATTTTCTCAATGACTGATTCATGAAGGAACTTGAAAACCCTTGGGATATCAAATTGAGCTAATGAATTTTTCATTAGAGGTTCTATTATAAAATTCTTTATCTCTTGAGTAAATACCTAAGTTAAAATCTAGCTTTCACCAAGAAGCCTACTGTTCGTTCTTATGTTAATGAGTAGGCTAATTGCATGTTTCCCTAGGTAATCTCAGTGTCAATTATTCATGAACCACTGACAACAGACATGACATTTTCAAATGACAGTTCTCAATCCTTTTGCTTACAAGTTTTAATATGTGCTGGGTGATTTAAAAGACTTTAAACCTTAAAGGTGCCAAAGTAAGTTGAAAGGGTGAAAAAATTCTGAAACTTGAATACCTGGTAAGTTAGTTTTGAATTTATAAGACTAACATATTTTAGAACTTGAAAAGCTTTTTTTTTTTTTTTTTTAATTTGAAAAGCTTTAAGGAAAAAGGAGGAAATGTTATTTCAAACTTTTCTTTAATCACATTGTTGTTGGATTAGTGTTCTTGAATAGAAAATATGCCATTACAAAAGGATTCCATCTAATTGATGTATGTAACTGAACCTTTTTCCTGAATCACCAATAAGATTAAATTGCAATGTAAATTAATAAAAGAACCCTAAGTGATACTTGGCCCTAAAATATTTACAAGTCTCTTTTCATACAGCTGTTTTTTTCCATAGTCCACGAGCTCTGAATGCTGCTATTTGTTGCATCTACTGGCTTTAGTGCTGCTGTATGCAATGCATGGTCTGCAGTTTGGAAGATGAGTTTCTCTTCAGCAATAGTTTTATTTTTTTCATTGTAGTTTCAAGTTTTTGCATTCCTTTGGGGCAATTTCATGTTTGCCATTGTCCCTGAGATTTCTTGGTTTTCCATGATATTTTTAATAATTTTATGGCTTAGAGTCTTGGTGGCATTGAATTTAAAATTTGTACACTGCACTTTTGCCCTTTGATGGATCCAGTTCTTTTTCCAATTTTAGAACATTATCAGATCAGGGGCAGAGTTTTCTGGTCTGCATTGCAAGCAGTCATCCTACTGAAAGAATATGAGTTATTTTGACTTAAAGTTTACTCTGAAATATATATATTTTACTATCGATTTAACTAGCATTTTTATAGCTTAGTGTGTCTGTGTGCTCTGTGCGTACTCACACATGTGCATGCATGCTCACATGTATGTTAAGAGGTTTCCTTAGTGTTTACTCCCATATTGATTAGAAATCTAAATAATATTGAAAATTTATATAATGTTTTCCATAAGGACATCTAAGCAAAATTTGTGTCATCAAAAAATGTTTTCACAGTACGAAAACATAGTTACTTACTTTTATTGGTGAAACAAATTTATAGAATATTTTAGTGACTATTAAAAAATACTAAAAATCTACTTCTTCAGTCCAAGATATATGGAATTTATAAATTTATAAAAAATTTTACAATAGATTATGATGTAGACATGCCTACTTATGATGCAGCTCAAACCACTTTTTTTTTGTCGTCCTATTGGCGTAGGCCAATAGTTACTGAATCTAAACTTGTCTAAACCTTTGTATTTAGTCATATTTCCAGTGTTAGTTTAATCCTCTGTTTTCTAATTTTTAATTCCTGTATTTGTGATATTTATGGCCATCCGTCTTTGCCTATTATAATTTATTAAGAAACATTTTTAATTAAATATCCAGGATTGTTTGCCTAAAGTCACTGTTATTTTTTAATATATGCAAACATATAGATATTAACATTTTAAGAATTTTATGTAATGCTTTTATAGAGGGAGGTGGATGTACTTTTTAACTAAATATCCAAAAAGAAAAACAAAAGAATATAGTTGAATACCTAGAGTATTCAAGAATGAAATCATACTATTTTGGAGTTAATCCTTAATATACTTTAAGGTTAGCTATAATTGTTCATTTAAATGTGAGATCATGAGACTCAGAGATTTTAAAGAGTTTTCCCAAGGTCTCATAGTCAATAACAAATAAATGGATGAGGCTTATTAAAATTCTGATCACTCTAATTAAAAAGACTGTATTCTGTCTCTTTTCTCTGCCTCTTTCTATCTCTCTCTGTGTATTCTAACATAAATAAATATTAATTTATTGAAAATATTTAAAAAGGCTAATAGAATTGAGGAAAACCTAAAGTAATCAGGTCTCAGGAGACATAGGAACAAATGGAAGATTAAAGCTTGCAGATGCAGAAAACTGCCTTAAGAATCCATTAAGGGTGCTTCTGTTTTCAGCACATTGGCTGTTTCACTCAATCTTTGAATTCCCTGGAGAAAGCATTAGATTGGCCTTTGTTTGATAATCTGTACTTCTTTGAACCAATCATCAAGGAGATACGATTTTTTTTCATTAATTAGGCCTGAGTGAACCTTGAAATTAATTTTATTAAAAAATAATAATAAAAAAACACACACACATGAAAGGATAATGTGACAAGAGAAAAATTCCCAAGGAAAAAAACCTAGTTCAAGACCAGAAGAAGCATAAGACATGTTAGATAACCAAGTAACTTTTTGGAGGGATTGGCTTTTTTTTCTCTCTAATGTAGTGTTAGTCTTTTTCTTATGGCTATATTATAAAAATTCCAAATATCATAATATGAATCATTTTCTTGTTTTAAATGTCAATATTTTGTTATAAAGATTCCGAATGTATTTCTATCCTAGTTGTTGTCTTCTTCCCTTGACGTGTTAAAGAAATTTAAAAACTTTTTTAGGGGTACCTGGATGGCTTAGTCAGTTAAGCATCAACTCGGGATTTTGGCTCAGGTCATGATCTCAGGGTCATGAGATTGGGCTCTGAGATGGACTCCACACTGGATGTGGAGCCTGCATAAGATTCTTTCTCTCCCACTGCCTTCTTTGCTGTGCATGCTCTCTCTCTCCCTAAAATAAATAAATCTTAAAAAAAAAAAAACACCTTTTTCTTTCAAGTTTTTAAATTCATCTTTAGGGGTTCCTGTGACATTGGTAGGTTTAAAGAAACTCTCCTTCAACTTCCACATAAATATTAAAGTGTAATTAATCCTAGTTTTTTAAACTTATATATTGTCAATTTTATTATAACATAGATATGTTTAAATATATAGCATGTGATAAAATTCCATCATTCTAAATACCTAATGAATTTTGATAGCACAATTTATTGAATAATCTTTTCATTCCATAATGATTAGAAATATAAAATATACTTTATGAATTTCAAAGGCATACTAGAATGTGTTTTCATTTTTTAAAAATATTCTCCATTTATGTGACTTTAGCTAATTATGTAAACATAGGTATAAAGATAGGAAAATAGCATGTGTTCTTTTTTAATCTTGAAAAACATTTGTTCTTTGATTGTTCCTTTGTTGTATTGTGATAACTTATTATTGTAAATGTTATTATTATTATTTTTTTCCTGTAGGAAATGTCTCTAATATTATCAGAGTTAAAAAGTATAATTACAGGATACCTGGGTAGCTCAGATGGTTAAGCATATGCCTTCAGCTCAGGATCATGATCCCAGGGTTCTGGGATCAAGTTCCATATTGGGCACTTTGCTTGGGCTGGGAGCGTGCTTCTCTCTCTCTTTGTGCATGCACTCTCTCGACAAATAAATAAATAAAACCTTTAAAAAATTTAAAAAAATAAAAAGTAGAATTATACTTAGATTTCTTTTCCCCAATTAGTTACTCTTTCTCATCTTGGTCATTATTTGAACTGTTAGTTTCTCTCAAATGGCTAATGAATCTTTTCATTAATGAACTTTTTCATTAAAATTTATGTACAATAAGTAGTGTGAATTTACTCATTTGGGCTGGTCTAATTCTAAGACCATCTAAGAGTCAAACTGAGCAAAAACTTTGTGTATATTTTAGAGCATGTGATTAGCACACATCACTTTATAGTAAAAAAAGTAGTAATAAGACATTTAGACTGTCCTGTTTGCCATGATGTGAAAAAATAAGGAGAAATTAACATGGGAATAATAATAACCATCTTAGAAAGCCTAGTCCTGTGGAGAGAGACCAATCAATTCTTGAGTGAGCAGTTCTACTAACCTTGGGGAAAAGAATAAGCATTGACAAATATTCCCTTTGTAGTGAAAGGAAGGAGAATGGGGAGAGACAGTAAGGGAGAATCTAGCCAGACCCATTGTTCCAAAGACATTCCTTCCATTTATTCCCATGATGACCATCCTTAATTTTCTTACTTTAAAAATCTGATATAGTTATTTCATTTTCATTTATTTCTTTATTGGATGATATAGTTATTTCAAATGTGATGTCTCTATAAACTCAACCAGAAAGACAAACTTTTACACATTCTGTAGCCTTCCTTGAAGTTGTTCTTGAATATATACATATATATTTATATATATCTTTAGTCCCAATCTGGAGTATGGAGTCCTTCAGAGACCCATGAAGACCTCTGTTCACCCTATGGTCTTTTCAGATTTTTAATTATAAAAGAATTACTTTCAGACATCACTATTGCCATTTCCAAAGTACTTGTAGAGAGGGGAAATGCTTAGTTGTCAGTTTTGATCTGTATGTTTTATGTCTTGTCCCAGAGCAGAAATTTCAAGTCCTTCTTTTATGATAGCTTGATTTTTTCTTTATTTACTTTTTCTTATTCAAAAGAATGAATATAGAAAATAAGACTTAGTTGTAAGCCCTAATTTTCCCGTGTTCTCTTTTGCCCTCTTAAGGGGAAAAAATAAAAAAAGATAAATAAGATATGCAAATATGTAAATAAAATATGTAACTAAGATATGATTTAACTTGATTGACATAAGTCCAGGTAACCATAACCATTATATACATATACACACACATGTATTTTAAATATAGACTTTGGAAATAAGAAATATATCATGGAGAGGTATATATAAGTGTCATACATATTTAAGTGTTGTGAGAATAGGCAGTGATCAGAGAGACATAGGTCACCATTCTGGATACACTGTATAAAACTGTTAAAGAATGACCCACCCTGAGGGCACCAGGGTGGCTCAGCCAATTAAGTGTCTGCCTTCTGCTCAGGTCATGATCTCAGGGTCCTGGAGTCAAGCCCCATATCAGGCTCCCTGCTCAGAGGGGAGTCTGTTTCTCCCTCTCTGTCTGCCCCTCCCTCTAGTTCATGCTCTTTCTCTCAAGTAAATAAATAAAATATTTAAGAAAAAAAAAAATGAGAGGCCCACCCTGAATGCAAATTGGTGTAGCCACTCTGGAAAGCAGTATGGATGGTTCTTAAAAAGTTAAAAATAATGATCCAATAATTCTACTACTGGGTATTTACCCAAAGGTTACAAAAATACTGATCTGAAGGGATACATGCACCCCAAACTTTCTAGTCACATTATCAACAATAGCCAAATTATGGAAGGAGTCCAAATAACCATCGACTGATTAATGAATACAGAAGAGTTAGATAATAGATAGATAATGGAATAGTACTCAGCCATCAAAATAATGAAATCTTGCCATTTGCAACAATGTGAATGGAACTAGAGTGTATGATGCAAAGTGAAGTAAGTCAGGGAAAGACAAATACCATATGATTTCACTCATTTGTGGAATTTAAGAAACAAAACAGATGAATTAGGGGATAAAGAAAAGAGGAAAACCAGAAAACAGATTCTTAACTAAAGAGGACAAACTGAGTGTTGCTGGAGGGGAGGTGGGCAGAGGAATGGGCTAGATGGGTAAGGGTTATTAAGGAGGGAAGTTATTGTGATGAGCACTGAGTGTTGTATTTAAGCGATGAATCATTAACTACTATACTTAATATACACTGTATGTATATTAATAATACTGTATGTTAACTAACTGGAATTTAAATACAAATATGGAAAAAAAAAAAAAGGACCCACTCTTAAAATGCATGATCAGTTCTCAGTAACAGATTAGTAAACTAGCAAAAACTACCATTTGAATAGATAATTTAATTAACCAAATGTGCCATTCAACACAATGTTGTTTTTTTTATTACAACCATACCAAACTACCTGAAATTTCTCATTCATGATATGGTATTTCATGTTCCTGAGCTTTTGCATAAGCGCCTCACACAGAAAGACCATTTAACCCTCTTACATCTAATTTAACATATCCTTAAACTTCTGGAATGTCACCAAAGATAAACCTCCAAACAAAATTACATAGGTTTCAAAAACCTCTTTAAGCATGTTGTCCAGTCGTTTGGAGTTGGTCCCACCCCGCCCCCTGATTCGCACTCTCTTAGAGTGTTTAGATTGATTTTGTAGGCCCAGTTCCTGTGTGGTGTTTCATACACATTACTCTTCAATAAATTTGCATTGAATAAATGCATCAATTGTGCTGCTGTTATTTATTAATAATTTCTATTTGTATTCATGTTTGCAGGTTCTTGCAGTCTGTGTCACTTTCCTTGTTACCCCATGCACCTAATGCTTTCATTTGTCAACCATGTGATAAATCCCCTGGCTCTACTAACACAACAGCCTTAGCATTAGTAGCATCTCCTGGCATTATTCTGCTTCTCTTTGCCTCTTCTCTCAATGTTACACTTCCACTTGGCCCAGCTACACATTAATAATTCTCAGGGCTTAGGGGAATTTAACCTTTGGCCATGGAACCACAGTTTTAATTACCTCACTCTTCACATTAATGGTCTTCCAGGGACTGCTCAATGACCAAAGAGCTACAAGGTCTTGCACTTTTCAGTTTGTATACACATCTGAATTTATGAAACACCTTAGCTACCAAGATTAGAAATCAAAATGGCCACTATAGTTACTAGTTTCTATAATACAGAAACATTGAAAACAAAAAACTTAAAGTGACAAAGACAGCTTCTAATCCAACCCTTCCCACCTTCTTTCTCTTTAGAAACTGAAACATATGCATATTCATCCACATAAACACAATCCCTTTTCTATACTGCATTTGGAATAAAGTAATACTAATGAGTGATGTGTGTTTGTCTATGTGCATTCATTGTTGCTATTGTTTAATGACAAAAAGGCAATGTGCCCTGAAGAAGAGTAATGGACTCATTCTGACTGCCACACCTCTCTTATCTCTGAAATTTGGTTCAATTATCCCACTCTTCTTTGTTATAAGCAAGGTGTGAAATGTTCTTTATGAAAATATTAATAATAATGCAAATATCAAAATCCTTTTAACTCTTTCTTTTAATAATGAATCTATGTTAGAGTAACATTATTAGCTTTATAAAATGAAGTTGGGTGGGAGTTACTGTATTTAGTCATTAAGTGCATGGTTAAGAAGTCAAATAGATAACTCAAATGTTGACTTTTATGCTCAAATGTGTATCCTTGGCAAATTTTCCTAAACACTACCTCTGTTTCTTCATCTGACAAACTCAGATGTTTATAATAGCAATCTTTACACAGGATAAGCCTGAAGAAACATGAAGTCATTCCAAGGGAAACTCAGGAATTGCTGCAAAGAAAGCAATTTCCAGACCCCCAGCAGTACTATTTCATAAAATTGACCTGACTAAAAAAAATGCCTGTGATTAGGCTTTCTATAGATTCTCCTTGCTCACCTCTGCTTTCACCATGTCTTTTCTTACATGTTAGAAGAGAAATTCACACTCTTCACTCATGTGGAATGTTACCATATTACATTATCCTAGGTATAAAAACCCAAGGTCATTAAAAGAGACCTTGGGAAATACCTATGTTTCCCCTAAGTAAGACACCATATCTGGTCCCATTTATTCTCATTATGAGATGCATTTAGAATAACATTACTTGTGTTAAATAATCAAATTTGTGTATACATGTTTGAGTAATTACATATTGTTATTATTAAGTTAAATCTGGTAGGACATTTTTTATTTCTTTGAAAATTCAACATTAATTGTAATTTAAGCACAAGTTTGTGTTTCAGAAAAGTAAGGTATGGTGGTTGGTAAGACTTTCAGTTATAATAGAGTAGAGTAAAATTTTGTGGGGAAAAATGGAAACACGATTAAAGGGAAAGCTAAAACATACAATGACAACTGTAAATGAAGGGGTATTTTATTTTTAAATGAGTGGTGTCTTGCATCATTTTACTATGGTGTTTACATGTCACTGGATACATTTTAAAAATTGATTTCAGTTTCTAATATGCTCATAATTTCACTGTCTTGGTTATATGATGTAATGCATATAAAGCAAATGACACAGACCTAAGCATTTATTAATACTAACATAGGTTTACTATTTTTTTTAAAGACTTATTTGTTTATTTCTGTAGGAGAGAGAGAATGCAGGGGAGAGAGGATAAGGGAGAGGGAGAGAGAAACTCAAGCAGACTCTGCACTGAGCATCGAGTCCAACACAATGCTCAGTTTCACAACCCTGAGATCAGACCTTAACTGAAACCAAGAGTTGGATGCTGAATCAACTGTGCCACCCAGGAGCTACTGTTTACTATTTTTTAAAAACAGTAAACTAAAATACATATAATTAATTTTTGAAAAAAAAATTACATGACATTAAAAAGAACATATTTAAGTGCCATCTAATAATATCATAAAATATACAGACGTTTATTCCTTTAGTTAATTGGACATGTTTTAGAAAGCCCATGAATTGCATATATTGAAGAATGATATTCAGCTTCAAAGTGTGACACTAATCATTCCTATTTTATAACTTTTGATCATAAAAGTAATAAATATTCTAGCAAATAACTATGTGTTGGTCTGCACTTCATTTAACTTATGCTTCTTAAGTATAGCTCTGTTTCCTTGAACAACTTGTAATCCCCAACTCCTTCCATTAGTTTCAGGTGGAGCTGCCTAATACAGAGCACAAGGATAAGCCTCTGTCTTCTGTTCTGTACAGAGCTATGCTAATCAGTCTCTTTATAATATTTTTAGGTTAAGGATATAGAGATGATTCAAGCCATATTTATACAAAGTTTTCCCTAGAATTTTTTAAGTAGGGTTAGTGAGAAAATGTTCTTTTCTTGTTGGTGGTACAATTAAAGAACAAATTTCAGAATGATTCTGAATATACACCAGGGGAAAGTCAAAAAACAAAGCTGGGGGAGGGGGGAAGCAAAGCTGGATGATGATGGCAAGGAATTGAAATACAAGCTAAGAAACTGAGTGAGAGGGACAGCCAGAAATCAGAGTGGCCTCGGTAAATTAAGGAATTTCATACAAATGACTTATAATTATGGATAGAAAAAAGGGAAAAAACATTTTCCATATTTTAATTTATAATACAAAAAAGTATACAAATAAAAAACCATAAAAATATATGTGAAATGTTGAAATTATTACATTAAGAACCATAAGTTATAGTCCATGTCAATTTGAAAATCCTACTCATGAGTTGAGAGCAAATGATATTTCTAAATCTTAATTTGAAATTCCACAATATATGGAAATATGGTCTATATGGAAATAAAAACCAAACTAGTTTGGTTAGAATATTCTCATTCAAATAGAATAGAATTATAGAATCTATTCCACACTGAAAGAAGTTGATTGAAATATTTAGCCTCTATGAGTCAGAATATAGTTAAGGAAACTAAACCGTGGCTAAGGATATTTAAATATGTAGGGTACTTAAGTGGAGGAGTGAATAAAAGTATTGTTGTTTACTTATCCATCAATGCCACTTCACAAGAAAGAGCCCAAGAGCTTTGAATTTTGCTACATTTGTATCTGTCAACTTTGGAGACTACATAATTGGATTAGCAATTAAGGGAGTCTAAAAGAAATAAAAAATGTACCAACAACCAAACGTGACTAGATTGTTTTATAATACCCATTTTTACTGCAAACTCACATAGTAGATCTGGTAATTTTACTATTCAAGGTCGTAACTAAAAAAATATTGGCCTTTTAAACAGTCTCATTCTCAGACTTAATTATGCCTATAATTTTAATTTCTTATTTTGCACTGTAGCTTAACAATAAAGGCTTTCCAAATTTTTTAGATGGTCTTTATAAGAGTTTTTGAAACTACTGCTAAGAAATTAAATACACGGGGGGCGCCTGGGTGGCTCAGTGGGTTAAGCCTCTGCCTTCAGCTCAGGTCATGATCCCAGAGTCCTAGGATCAAGTCCCACATCGGGCTTTCTGCTCAGCGGGGGGCCTGCTTCCCTCTCTCTCTCCCTCTGTCTGCCTCTCTGCCTACTTGTGATCTCTCTCTCTGTCAAATAAATAAATAAAATCTTAAAAAAAAAAAGAAATTAAATACACGGGTGCCTGGGTGGTTCAGTCAGTTAAGCCTCTGCCTTTGCTCAGGTCATGATCCCAGCATCCTGGAATTGAGCCCTGCATCATGCTCCTTGCTCAGTGGAGAACCTGCTTCTCTCTCTCCCTCTGCTGTTCATTCCCCCTGCTTGTGCACACCCTCTCTGTCAAAAAAGATAAAATCTTAAAAAAAAAAAAAAGAAATTAAATGCAATAAGAGAAACACCCATGCAACTGAAGTTATTTAAGAGAAATATTGTTCAGAAGTGAAATTATATGTGGGTCCACATGTTTTTGGGTTATAAGAACTAATAGTTTAGTCTGAATCTGCTCAGTTGTCAAATTTATATAATGAGATTTTTTAAATGACACTTTCAAAGAAAATGACTTAGGTTGTGGAAGGTAGTAAAATCGAGGTATGTAAATATTGATTTTTATAAATAACTAAGGATATTATAGACATAACATTATTACTGATATAGCATGTAACTAATGCCACTGTTCTAATTTATTTTTTTTTTTTTTTTTTTTTTTTTTTTTTTTTTTATTTTTTTTTTTTTTTTTTTTTTTTTTTTTTTTTTTTTTTTTTTTTTTTTTTTTTTTAAAGATTTTATTTATTTATTTGTCAGAGAAAGAGCGAGAGAGAGTGAGCACAGGCAGACAGAGTGGCAGGCAGAGGCAGAGGGAGAAGCAGGCTCCCTGCCGAGCAAGGAGCCCGATGTGGGACTTGATCCCAGGACACTGGGATCATGACCTGAGCCGAAGGCAGCTGCTTAACCAACTGAGCCACTCAGGTGTCCCTCTAATTTATTTTTTAAAGCACTATGTTTGATTCTAAATTTTGTTTACTTAAAATTTTTAAAAATATTACCATTTTAAAATTGATAAAATTTTATAATCTTTTCTTTTTTACATTTTTCCTAGAAACAAGTGTGAATTTGTTATACCACATTGTATTTAATAACATTTACTACAAATATTTCTCTATATCATTATTTTAAACAAAATACTTTCTTTAAGCATATAAAACTACTTCACCAAATAAGTGAATAACATCAGTGATTTTAATTGTTGCCCCTGAAGAGGAGCTATGATCTGACTAATCTAATTGGCTAAAATACAGTTGTTCTAATTACAATATATTTACAAACCTTGGCCTAATCTCACACTCAGAAGGAAATCACTATCTTAGTTGTTAAGAGATAATAATAACAAATATCTCTTTTTTGAGATCAAATGTGGCAAAACATTTCACAATTTGAATGCCAAGAAATAGCCTTAAGTTTGCTGTTAACATATTCTTCAAAGTTCTTTAGTTATCTGGATATTGTCTCAGTGAACTTCACCCATAAGACTTGTGGCAGAATATTTAGCAGAAACCAAGAAAAGCAGAAGGGAAGAAAATAACAATTTGGCCAAGTCATCCTTTGAAATTGAAATTTGTCATCAGTCAATTAAACTTCACCAAACAAAAGAAATCTTTGTCAAATTGGAAAAATTAAACTTGAAGAATGATCATTGACTAGAAGGATTATGAATATCTAGAATGGTAGATTGTTTTTGGTTATTTTTAAGGAGAAATGAAACAAAATGAAAAAAAATATATAGGTTAGAAATCCTACTTCCAATATACAAGACAGCTTATTCATAGGACAAAGAGTTTAATAAACAACTTCTAAAGTGCCTCTACAGTGAATTGTTTTATGATTCAAAATAGAGTATTTAAGAGCATGCTAAACTAGAAGATATTTTTTCTCCTTTACCACCATTGCAAATCCAAGTGAAAAAAATTCTTTTTCTGAACAGAATCAATCTCAACAAAAAACAGGCAACTTACTATATTGATGGAAAACTACTAAAACTGCTAATCAAGTAAGAAAATTTATAGCTACAATCCCTATGCTATTAGGAATAGACTGAAATGTGAAATAAAATATGTTGGGTTTTCTTGATTAAGCAGAAGCAGTGAGTAAGAATACTTTACTTTCTTTATCCTTTTAAGAGTTTTTCCAATTATTTGTGGAAGACATAAAATTGCTGAGGAACATTGTTATAATCTTTACAAGTTTTATTCTGAAATTGTAATACTAATATGGGACAGTATTTCTTAAAAATGATGATTTAATATATATAATTGTATTTAATCTAAAGCAAATGTTTAGACTGTTTTTACTGGAAATAACATGAAGTATTTAGGACCTGAATCGCATTTTTAAATATTGGTCACCTATAACTAAACATTTGCCATTTTTATATTATCTTTTATAATGCATTTCCAATACTCTTCATATGGTATAGTGTTTGACAATATTACAATATTACATATCATTTGGCTTAGAAATACAATCTCCTGAATATAATATCTGGTACAACAATGTGAGATATAGAAAAAATATTAATAAAAGAAACAATAGAGAATAAATTCAGCATTGCTAAAGAAACACTGATCTTTAGAACTTGATCTCCACTATATGGAAGAATTGATTATCATAAGAGTATAAGAACTAAATCAATATAATTCTACATGTTAAAATTCTAATAAGAGCCTCTTAGGGTGAAGAATCTTGGAATGATAGCTTCATATTTATCATAAATTTAAAGCCTTGGTTGTTCTGATTGCTGCCTGAGTTTCCTAGGTCTGTCATAACTATGTACTATAGATGAGTTGGCTTAAAAACAGAAATCTATTTTCTCAGAGTTCTGGAAACTAAAAGTACAAGGTCAAGGCATCTGCAGTTTTGATTTCTACTGAGTAATCACTCCTTGACTTGCAGATCACCACCTTTTCACTGTGTCCTTACATAGCATTTCTTCTGTGCAAAGACTACCTGGTATTTCTTTGTGTATTCTAATTTTTTTTTCTTCTTATAAAAACATCAGGTTGAAAAAGGGTCCACCTTAATGACCTCATTTAATTCTATCACTGATCTTTAAAGGCCCATTCTCCAAATACAATCACTTTCTGAGGTACTGGAGATTAGGACTTCAACAGATGAATCTGGAGGAAAATATATCAACCCATAACATCTTATGTTGTTTGTATTAAGGAAATACAAATTGCCTCAATTGTTTTCTTAAATACTTTCCAACAGTCAGGAAATATTTGCAAGTACCTTCAAAGGGTATTTAAATGACTGTAAATTTTGTTTTAGAAGATCTGATCTCTGGTTGCCTGGGTGGCTCAGTGGTTAAACCTCTGCCTCCGGCTCAGGTCATGATCCCAGGGTCCTGGGATTGAGCCCCACATTGGGCTCTCGGCTCAGCAGGGAGCCTGCTTCTACCCTCTCTGGTGACTCTCTGCCTGCTTGTGATCTCTCTCTCTGTCAAATAAATAAATAAATAAAATCTTAAAAAAAAATCTGACCTCTTGTTTAAATAGATTACTTTAATGGAAAACAGTAAAAAGAACCTCAGAAAAAAGCTGTTAAAACTTTGTTAAGAGGTGATAGTAAGACCATTCATTCCAACAGATGAGTCTGGTACTCCCTTCTACACATCAAAGTTGAGAGATATATTGAATCTTCCTATGTCATGTACAATCTATAAGTTATTATCTTAATTATGACAGAAAAATACAAAATACATTGGCCTAGTTCTGAAAATTGGGGGAAATGGTACAGGTTGTGACACAGAGGACCCATCTGAACCATGGTATCTTTTACAGTGTTTTCCATATTTGAAATCCCACTATGAAAGACAGATCTATTTGATAGTCCAAAATATCTTAGGAAGGGTAACATGCAAATAAGCAGATCAGAGTGAATTCACATGTCATGAAGACATCATAAATAGTAAAATTTAGGCAAGAGAATCTAAATTCAAATTATCATTCACTACAATTGCATATATTTTGTGGTGTATGTTATCATCCACTAATATTCATTATATACTAATTTTTCTGTTTTTTAAAAGAAACATAAATACTACATTTACTAATTACATTTATTAATTACATTTATGTAATTACATTACATAAAAATTATTTTATGTAACATAATTACATTTAATTATATTTACAAAAATTATTATTTTTAACTCATAACTTTTAAAGGACCATGTTTCTTTGCAAGGTACATTTTTTCTTCAGTCTGAAATCTACTTACCTATGTGTCTGCCTATCTTTTTTTTTTTAACCTACTTTTGCTTTCTCTCACACAAGAAACTAATGTAAAAGTTGAATCAGTTTTCTCTGCAATTTGACTCTTCTTGCAGTTTAAGAAGTTTATATGGGGATTTAAACATTTGAAAAGGAAATAGAAGAGATAGTCTTCAGTTTCTATAAAAAAGCAAAAGTATATATAAATATACATTCAGTGAAAGCTTTACATTCCTTTCATTTTATAATGTTATAAAATAAATAAGAAACCACATTTTACTTAGTTCCAAAATGTGTAAGATTTGGTATGGTAGAAGGCATTCTATTGATTGTGGATTCTTTCTAAAGCAGTCTATGTATTAGCTGTAATAGCTACAGCTTTATAATACTGAAAATAACAACAACATTTACACACAAACATTAAGTATATAACAATTCCATCTGCTATTAGGAAAGTATTTTTGCTATATTTTTTTGTACCTGATAATATGTTTTCTCAGAAGTATGAACACGAAGTTTATCTTAGGGAAAATTAGGTTGGAATGCTGCATATATTTTTTATTACCAAGGATGAACCTCTGTTGACACATCAAAATCACACAAAGTCTATTAGGGTTCACTCATGATGTTGTTCATCCATGATTTTGGGCAAATTATCCATCACTATAATATCATGTCAAGTATTTTGACTGCCCTAAAAATCCTCAGTTCTCTGCCTATTTATCTCTCCCTCCCACACTTGGCAACTACTGGCCTTTTCATTGTCTCCATATTTTGCTTTTCCCAAAATGTTATATAGTTTGAATATAGCCTTTTCAGATTGGCTTCTTTCATTTAATAATATGCATTTAAATATGCATATTAAATATGATATAATATTGGTTACACAAATATTTGGACAATTCTTTCAGATTCAGATTTTCTACAGAGAAAATCATGTCATCTATAAACAAAATATATTTTTTAAATTTTTTCCTTCCTAATCTGTATATCTTTCATTTCTTTTTCTTACCTTATTACATTAACAAGGACTTTTAATATTATCAAGGACTTTTGATAAATGTAGTGAAAAAACATATCCTTGCCTTGTACCAGATCTTAATAGGAAAGGTTCAAGATTCTCATCCTTAGATATGGTTAGTTATATTATTTTTGGTGAATCGTCTTCATCAAGTTGAGAAAATTCCCCTCTATTCCAAGTTTATTGAGTGTTTTTATTATGCATAGGTGTTAGATTTTGTCAAATGCTTTTTCTGCATGTATTGATATGATCATGTGATTTTTCCTCTTTAGCTTGTTGATGTGATAGAATACATAGTTGATTTTTGAATGTTGAAACTGCTTTGAACACCTGGGATAAATCTCACTTGTCATGATATATCATTAAATAAAATGCATAAAATTTAACTGTTTAATTATATAAATAGATACATCTGTATAAATTCCATCCCTATCAAGATACATATCTTCTTGTAACAACCTAGCATATTCCCTCCAATAAGTGAATCCAATTTCCACTGAAAAACTCCTACATCCACTGTCCCTCTGGCCTATAAGACAACTACTTTTTAAATTTTTCTCACCATTGGTTGCTTTCACCTTATAATTTCATATAATAGAATTATGTAATAGGTACTACTTTTTGTCTAACTACTTTTCCTCAGCATAATGTTTGTGAAATTTATCCAAGTTGCTCTTTGTACTATTGATTTGTTATTCTAATTTGTTTCATCAAAAATCCATGTTAATGAACCAAATATTTAAAATTAATTTTTAATTAAAATACATTTCTTCCAATTTTGCATTTGCTTTATTTTCCACTTACCTCTTGTATACATTAGTCATATTTTAGTTAGAATATTAGAACACTGATAGGTAAAATGAGCACATCTTGTTTGTTTATCCTGAAGTCTTATAATCTTGAATACCTTCATTCTGTGTACTCTAATTCATGGCCATGTTATTTGTAGCAATAAAATTCAGACTGTCATGGTTGTGTGAATAATGTATTTACCTGGCCGTTGGAGTGGTTAGAGATTAATTAATGTATTTTACTTTATAATTAATAATTGCTATTTTCTTACTACAAAAGATATACTGTTACTGTTATAATATAGTTTTCTTTTAAAACTGGGCTATTGTATTATAAATTCCAAAATACATTTGTTAAATAAGTATACACTTTCTGTTCACTAATAGCAAAAAAAATAAATGTATTCATTAATCAGCAATGGTTAGGCTAAAGCAGTTGGATTCCTTTAGGACAGCGATCTTGGTTAAACCACATTTTATTTCCTCAAATATTCCATCATTGGAATTGGGGAGTGATAAAATGTTTTCCTACTCAAAAAAATTTTCTTTGAAATACATATTGATTAAACTAAAACTTTTACCTAACTATTTAAAATGGTAAATGAAATGGTAATAGAACCATTCTTTCTTTAATCATGTATTGAGCTTCTAATTAATAAAAAATATAGAACAAAAAATGTTGATTTAAGATGAAATAAACTAAATTTCTATAAACAAAGGGATCACAGGGAGTGAAGGAAGCAGACATGAAATTTCAACCTTCAGATACAGAGGCAAAGTAAAAGTGCAGCTGTGATATTATTACAATAAAAGTTAGTTTAGTTAAATGCATTAAAATTGGCCACAATCTTTTTATTTGTCTTCCCATGAGTACATGTATCTGTTTCCATGTTCCTTGAATCAGGCCTGTCCTTGTAACTTGCTTTGGCCAATAATGAGGGGCAAGTGACATTGCATTAGTTTTAGAGCCTCAATCTCAAAAAGTTATACAGCTTCATTTTCTATTTATTTGCAACACTACCCTTTGTCCACCTTGCATAAACAACTCAAAAATAAAAGAAGAGATAGAGAGAGACTGAGGTAGAGAGACAAAAAGAACCCCAGTCACACAAGCTGGTCCAGCTGAGGCGTCCTCCCAGAGTAACTATCAGCTCCTTACCAGCCCATGGGGATATTCCAGAAAATAAATTACCCAACCAAACCTCAGAAACTAGAGAAATAATACCTTATTATAGAGTAGTTACTGATAACTGAAAAAGTCACTTTTTAAAGAGGGATTTTAAATAAAATAGCAAAGAAATTTAGGCACGATACGAGGAATCTGAGTTCTACTTTCTCTTCCATTTATTTTTTTTTCCATTTTTTAGAAGTAAGTATTTCAAGTGATTGATTTACTGAATGTGAGATATTTTATCTTACCTTCATTTCCATAGAAAGTCATTATATGGGATTAGTAGAAATTAAATATCAGAAATTTATGATCTTTTATCAGACCCCAATAGGTAGGAATGTGAAAATGATAGAGAAGAATACAATATATGTAATTGTTTCAAATTCTTCAATGAATTGACTAAAATATAGAACAATCTTTTAAATATTCAGATTATTAAAATGATATCTATCATTGTGTCTACAAATTTGTACACAATAAGAACTTCTTAAGAATGACAAACATTTAAGCATATTTAGTTAATTAAGTCATACTGATGAGCTAACATTTAATGTGGTAGCTGCAATCTTACTAAGCAGTAGATCTACATAACCTCCTTAGGAGAAGCTATTTGTTTCCCTTTAGACAAAATAAGGAAATCTTATTGTAATGTCATAAGTTATTTGCTTTATGTTTATAATTTTATGTGTGTGTGTATATAAATGTATCATATATACACATAAATTTTGTACATACTTTATATATACTATGTTTACATTATATCAAATAATACACACATAATGTGCACATTATCCTACATATATAGTCATATAAACGTTATGTACAATTTGTTAGCCTCATGCAACTTACTCTGATAATTCCTTATCAACATGTACTTTTAATATGTGCAGTGTTTTGTTTTGTTTTTTAGAGAGTGTTGGGGAGAGGCAAAGGGAAAGGGAGAGAGAGAATCCCAAGCAAGCATGCTGGGCATGGAGCCAAGTGCAACATTCAATTTCACAACCCTGAGATTGTGACCTGAGCCAGAATCAAGAGTTGGACTCAACCAACTGAGCTATCCAGGCGATCCAATATGTGCACTTTTGATATAT
The DNA here is from genome assembly GCA_004024625.1 of Mellivora capensis. NCBI lineage: Eukaryota > Metazoa > Chordata > Mammalia > Carnivora > Mustelidae > Mellivora > Mellivora capensis. The sequence goes on along the minus strand of PISX010013945.1, from coordinate 14,584 downwards.
TCAAACTGCTTGATTAACAATTTTTGAAATTATATTATATTGTTGATATATTTAATATTTTTCTATTAATTAGCTATTTATTTCACTGGCTTTCCAAAAAAAGAAAAGTTTGATTGTATTTATTTTCTTGACTAAACCAAGGCATTTTCTAAGCATAAGAAACCATTTTTTCTCAACATTAGCAGTCTCAACTCTTTAAGCATAAATCTATGCAAACACTTAAGTGAAATGCACAAAAAGTAGTGGTCAGTGCAAAGGAATTGAACTATGTATTGTACCAGTTGTTTGGTTTATAACATGATAATAGAGAAAGATTCTAAGTAGAAGAAAAAGAAACAAATATTCACAAATTAGAAAAACAGCAATGAGACAAATTTTATAGGATAATGGAATTGTGTTGAATGTTAAACCTATTAATATTCGTAAAGCACTTAATACACTTAGTACACTTAAAGCACTTAGCTTTAAGTGCCTGGGTGGTTCAGTTAGTTAAGCATCCAACTTTTGATTTCAGTTCAGATCATTATCTCAGGGTCATGAGATTGAGCCCTGCATCAAACCCAAGCACTTAGCACCAAGTCTGTTTGAGATTCTCTTTCTCCTTCTTTCCAGCTCCCTGCTCATTCAAATAGATAGATAGATAGATAGATAGATAGATAGATGATAGATAAGTATATAAAATATGTAAAAAAGAACAGTGCCTGATACATATGTAGTGCTATATACATATTGTTAAATTAAATAATTCCAGAACAATGAATAGAATCAATGGGGAATGAAATGATTAAGAAAGCATTCTTTCAGTTATGTATAAGGAAGATTAAGCAAGAAAATATAAGCACAGAAACTATTATATAATCTACTCATGAGGCAAAAAATATATATATTCTATTAGATAATAAACTGGATTTTGTTTAGAATTCACCTGTCTAGTGAATTCACTTTAAATTGTTTGAAACAATTCTAGGTAAATGTTGGTTTCAGTAAAAATGGATTTAGAATAATGAAAAAAAAATTGGACAATAAAGTAAAAAAAAAAAAAAGGTATTAAATCATGGAAGGAGCCCTTGAAATTATGATACTGTTAAATAGAATTGATTTGATGACTCAAGTGTCAAGAGCTATAAAACCAGAAAATAAGGGTAACTTGTCTATTAAATCAAATTATAGACCACAAGATGGAAAATTTCAAGCAAACTATTGTACTAATATTTAAAATCCTGATTTTATGACTTAAAATCACATAACAGGAAGCAAAGATAGAAGCAATGATAACATGCAAAAATTTCTACTTGAAACAGATTATGTTCAATAATCATATTGGACTTCTAATATATACAAGCACATTCTCTAGCAGTAGAGGCAGCTTGCTTGCCTCTCAGTGATGCATGCTCTGATTTTGTGTGTCATTGCATCTCATTTCAAATGTTGGCAGGATGTAATACTTTGATAATAAATGAAAGCTTCTTTAAGCACATTAGTGGGAGGCAAACAGCAATTGGTAACTTCCATATTTATTTTATTTCATTCCATTTATAGTTACACTTGTAATCAAGAAGGGAGTAAACCAATGATGCTTGGGCAGACATAATAGCATAACCTGAAAAATATTAGAAGCCACTAATCAAATGAAAATTTTGTTTAAAAGCTAGTGTTTCAAATAAAACACATTTATATTTGAAACACTTTTTGTTGGTAAAATCAAGCAAAATATATAAAAAATGTTATGTTAAAAATGAAATTTACCAAAACATAAATCTGAGGCAAATGGTATTATGAATGATTTTTATTTTATTTTATTTTTAAGATTTCATTTATTTTTTTGACATAGAGACACAGTGAACAATGAGAGAGGGAACACAAGCAGGGGGAATGGGAGAGGGAGAAGCAGGCTTCCCGCTGAGCAAGGACCCTGATTCGGGGCTTGATCCCAGGACCCTGGGATCATGACCTGAGCAGAAGGCAGCCCCTTAACAGCTGAGCTACACAGGCACCCCAAGAATGATTTTTAATACAAATACTCTGAAATATGCTTCTAACTACATATAATGGATGCAAAAATATAGAGGATAGCAAACTATTCAACATTTTTCTTTCATTTTCTTTAAGATTTTATTTATTTACTTAACAGAGAGAGAGATCACAAGTAGGCAGAGAGGCAGGCAGAAGGAAAGGGCGAAGCAGACTCTCCACTGAGCAGAGAGCCTGATGCGGGTCTTGATCCGATGACCCTGAGACCATGACCTGAGCCAAAGTCAGAGGCTTAACCCACAGAGCCACCCAGATGCCCTTCAACATTTTTCTAAGATACAAAACTTATTATAGAAATAGAATGGCAGGGATGCCTGGGTGGCTCAGTTGGTTGGACGACTGCCTTCGGCTCAGGTCATGATCCCGGAGACCCTGGATCGAGTCCCTCATCGGGCTCCCAGTTTCACGGGGAGTCTGCTTCTCCCTCTGACCTTCTCCTCGCTCATGCTCTCTCACTGCCTCTCTCTCAAATAAATAAATAAAATATTAAAAAAAAAAAGAAATAGAATGTCATAAAACAAGGTACTTAAATCACTAAAAATTATGAATAATAAATATTTAACTAAATTACAGTTCTTATGTTCTTTTTGAGGCTATGTTCTCTTTCTGAAATGTATTGCTTCTACTTCTATTTTACCTGGAACCAATCTGAATAAAAACACATTGTGCTTAATTTAGCAGCTAATCATAAGAAAATGGCTGTCACTCAAGCAATAAAAAATGGCCATTTTCAAAATAAAAAATGGTTTAGTGAATTTGACTATCTTTTTTTTTTATTTTTTCACAACAGTGCGTATGTAAACAATTCCATAATTGCTATTGTTGATATGGGTTCAAAATGTAATTCCTATATGCCATGAACATTAAAATTAAATCTTACTGTTCTTATACTGAAGTATAATTAAAGAATAGTAAAGTACTATTTACTTAACATATTCATCTCAAAATAGATATTAAAAGAGATATCCATATTGTCAATATTTATTGTGTAAGCTCTAACATCTTTAGTGAGCTATAGATTCTCTAAAATTATAAGAAATGTCCATTTTACCTCAACATATTAAAAAACAAAAAAAAATGAAAATATATGTATTTCTACAATTCTTGGACCTGGATAAATAGCTCTTGTTGAGAAAAAAGTTAAGGATACACACTTAGCATTTCACAAGGTGAATTCCCTCTCTGCCACCCAATATATATTCTAGGGGATTCTTCTTATTTTGTGCTGAAAAGATTTTTTTTCCTTTACTACATCTAGCATTAAGAATATTCATATATGATTCTAAAATTTGAGACTCTTGAACTATTTTCAGTATAGCATATGAGATTCTTCAGGATCTTTTCTACTCTCCATCATCACATTCCATCACTCTTTATATATATTTCTAATATAATCATCTAGTATTTATGTGGAAAACTACTTTTGATTCCTTAAATGCACCATGTTATCTCTTGCCTTATTTTTTTTAAGATTATATTTATTTATTTGACAGACAGAGATCACAAGTAGGCAGAGATGCAGGCAGAGAGAGAGGGGGAAGCAGGCTCCCCACTGAGCAGGGAGCCTGATGTGAGGCTGGATCCCAGGACCCTGGGATCATGACCTGAGACAAAGGCAGAGGTTTTAACCTACTAAGCCACCCAGGTGCCCCACTTGCTTTAACATTTTATATATGCATGCCCTCTAGAATGTCGTCCTCTAGAATGTCTCCCTCTGAAACAGCCACTGAAACAGGTTTTGTGAATTAAATGGCAGTGGTAAGATCTGGAAGCAATGGGGGCCATAATGAAGGAAATAAACTACCAGACACCCGCGGGGCCTGGTTACCATGATGGAAATTAACCTAAAGAAAAAATAATTGATAAAATAAGAATGGTTTAAGATAAGCACAGTTGACCTTGAATAACAGGTTTGAACTGTGTGGATCCACTTATATGCATATTTTTTAATAACTACAATACAATAAATATATTTTCTATTTCACACAATTTACTTAATTAGTTTCTTTTCTCAAGCATATTTCAGTGTAAGGATGCAGTTTTTAATACATATAACTTACAAAATATGTGTTGATATTGATAAGGCTTCTTGTCAACAGTAGTTAAGTTTTGAGGGAGTCAAAAGTTAAAAGTGATTTTCCACTGGAGGGGTGCAGTGTCCCATAATGCCTGTATTGTTCAAGGGTCAATCATAGGTCTTTGTCAGCTGCCAGTTGGTACTGAAAATGAAATAATCTGGCAAACTTATGAAGCTTTACCTCTTTGTATATGGGAAAGCAATTCCCTATGCATTGTGAACGGAAGTCTCATGCACCAAACCATAATTTTTTGTGTACATGTGGGTGTGTGTATGGCATTATATGTCTAATGACATTTTGCCACAGATCTAGAAATTAAGGGGAAAAGATAAAGTGGTTCTTTTCATTAATGCCCTTAGTCAGCCACTAGAAAAATTGGCTTAGAGATCTTAATATCCAAAGGAGGAACATTATTGACAGAGGATACAGCAGGACTTTTATTGAGCTGGAAACAAAAAATCTTCTGTTACTTTGGGCTACCTGTGTCACTGAACCCCAAAGAATGTGGTTTCTATATTGACTTGATAATGCATCCTAATTATCAAGTGGAAAATTAGGTGTTACTTCATAATGGAAGCCAGAGTTAGCAAACGAAAAATCAAGGAGGATCTTCTCAGTTGCTGCTGCTGCTGCTTTCTTCTTTTTTAAGAATTTATTTATTTATTTATTTATTTATTTAGGGAGAGCATGACTGGGGGACTCACAGACGGGAGGGAGGGAGAGAATCTCAAGCAAACTCCAGGCTGACCTTGGAGCCCAATGTGGGGCTCTATCTCATGACCCTGAGATCATGACCTGAGCAAAAATCAAGGTCAGAAGCTTAACCAACGAGCTACACAGGTGCCCCTGAGTTGTTTGATGTTGAAGTTAGCAACTGCCGGTAGTTGAAGTTACTGGAAAACTGTAACTCAAAATAGTCAGAACATTTAATGCATATATACTTCACAGATAAAAATTTTGTTTATTTGGTGAGTTGAAGAACTATAAGTAGATGAGGACTAGTTGAAAACAAGAAAAAGTATAATGGAAAAGAAATAATATCCACTTCTCATAAATTCATGACAAGTACAGAAATGAGAACAATTATATTTATGCATATTATGTTGCTAACTTTGATGTGTATATATCTGGGCATTTTGCTGATGTATTAATTATGTATCTGTATGTTTTATATATTATTATATATGAATGTGCATTTATATTTATATATTTGTGTATATATACTAAATATATACATACTTACATATACTGTGCATGTACTTCATTGTTATATATGAAATATAAAGTACTTTATTAGTATTAATATATTATCATTTGTAATATATATACATGCATTAGTGATAAATTATTTATAGGTACATTTGTGCAAGTGTTTATCCTTTCCAAAACTATTATAAGAGACCATAAGAGCTGAACAATGGGAGGCAGAGAATATTCTCTTTTTCTGAATTATAGATAAAATAATCACATTTGAACATCAGATTTATGTAACATTACATCAGAATTCTAACATCACAGTTTATTTAACCATGAAGTGTTCTGTATAATATATGATCAAGTAGTCACATAAAATTAGTTTATATAACTTTGCTTGTAGTTTGAGAAATTATTTTAAAGATAAATGTAAACATTTAATTTTTCTTTTAATTTTGCTTCATGTAATAGTAATGATCAAGTAGGAAATAAACAGAGTTTATTTCTGTCTGGCACATGCATCCAAGGTGTTTTGAAGCATTTCATATACTGAATGTTGACTATTATGAAACTATTGAAAAGAGAGCAAAAACATATTCTTAAATCTGTGAATGAGAATGTCAGGTAGACAACTTTTAGATACATGAATCCAATCATACTAAAATTTACTAGGAAAATGAAACTTGTTAAGAATGTGATGATTCTATTTCTTATTTGTTAAAATAGTTCAAACTTGTTTTCTTATTTTTTCTTCTTTCATGTTTCTAGTGAAAAATAATATTTATTTTCCTTCTTTGTTTTTGCTTATTAGAATACACTTATACTATTTCTTTAAAAATCTTGGCCTTGGGATTCTACTTAGCTATCAGTATCACTAATATTTTGATTTCATGATTTCATGAAGATTTACATATAAACGTTTATTAAAACACTAATCTAAAATTACAGATATTTTTGGAGTGGATAAAATTGCTGACTGGCAAATAACAATTAGCTTGGAAATAATAGTTCTGATAGAATGAATTAAATTTCTTAGTTTTTAAGATGTTTTGAATTTATTTTAATAATGCCTGTCAATTCTATTAATAAACATAGTTGTAGGTATCCTAAAATTTTTTGCTTATTTCTTATCTAATGGTTAGTATACTAGTTTTCTTTGCCAAACTGATTGAATATGTGATCTGACTCAGTACCTTTATTGCACTTCACATTTTGAAAGTTCAACTCAGTATGTAAGTTACTTAATATTTTATATGAAATTGGTCCTGTGCCAAGTATTGTACTAAAGTGTGGGTACCAAAAATGGGAGACATAATCTTTCCCCTACAGGAAATATTTGAAATAATGGTAAGATTACCAAAAGAAAATGATGTAGAATAAGAAAAGGGGGTAGTTTGAAGCATAACTCTATGGGAAACTAATGCATGCATAAATATATAAATTATTGACACTTTAGTCAGTAACAGAAAACAAATCAAATTCCTTCTATTAAAATGGGCTGAGAGAAAAGAATCATTAGACTATCTGAATTGGGATTCTCAAAGCACAGTGTTCCTTTAAAAAAAAACTGCTTTCCTTAATAATGAGAGGTCATGGAGAATGTCTATCCATGTTAATTAAAAGAGAGCTGATCTTAGAATTACTGAAAAATTTTCTAAACCCCAAAGTTAAAGGTAAAAACAACACAGATATCCAAACTGGGAAGAAGAATAAAATATATAAGAATTTTTGTCTGTGATTAAAGTAGAATCAGAATATTTTTTCTACAAAACTGATTGCTAATAGAAAGGAACAAAGGTTCAGATATCCAAGAGAAAAGAACTGTGGCCCAAGATTTATTAGTACCTGTTTGTTGTATCAATAAATAATCTATTATAATTAAATGCACAGTTCTTAAGATAAATGTATTATAGAAAATATTTCCATATGTTTTAGAAATGTATCAAGACTTATAGTTCCTGTCATGACATAATATTTTGTACTGGACTAAGCCTCTACTAAAAATGTCTACATAAATTAACACAGCAAAGAATTGATTTAGTTCTTTTATGCTGGGAAATAACTGTTTAAGTACCTTATGGTATGATATTTAATTAATAATGAAAAGCTCCTGTTTTAGTATTGAATAAACTGAGACTTAAAAAAGCTTAAAAACTAAACTTCCTTTTTATCTATCTATCTATCCTTCATCTATCTATCTATCTATCATCTATCTATAAATTTTGACAAAGCTATTACTTGGAATTCAGTGGGAACATGTGGTTTTTCAAAAGACAATGTTAGGCCAAATATCACAATTGAAAATAAAAGTGAACCATTATTGATAGCATTCACAAACATTAATGTAAACAGAATTATAGGCTTTCCTTTAAAAGCTAATAAATGTCTAAAATGTAAAAAAAAAACCTTCATGACTTTGTGGTTGGAAATATTTTTTATGTATACATAAAAATCACACTAACCAGAAAAGAAAATATTCATTAATTAGGCTTTCTTAAAATAAAGGCTATCTAGTCTTCAAAAGACACTATTTAGATGGTAAAAAAATTCAGGCCATAGATTGGGATATTATATGTGAATACCTATATAAATAACTAATTATATGAAGAATATATAAATAACTTGTTGAGATCAACAACAAAAAGAGACACAATCCAGGAAAAATATGAGTAAAATCTTCAGTAGACACTTTGCCTGCAAGAAAATGAAAAGGTTCTTAATATTCATAGACACCAGGAAATTCAAATTTAAACTGCAATGAAATATACCATGTACTGAAAAGAATGGTTGAAATTAAATGGAATAACAATATCAATACCGAATATTGGCACGGATGTGAAGCAACTAAAGTTTGAATCCATTGCTTTAGGTTGATAAATTGGTGCAACCACTGTGCAAAATGTTTGATGTAACAACTGAAAAGAAACTTACAGACACACTTTTAACCATTAATTTCACAACTCTCCCACACATGCATACCCGAGTTTTCATACATGTTTTATGAAAAGGCATCAACAGCTTTTGTTCCAAATTACCTTTTTAAAGATATTGATATAGCAAAATCCTTGCAAGACAGAAATGGGGCTCCCAGCAGGACAGAGCCAGTTTGTTTCCTGACCAAGATAATAAAGGAAATTTCCTTCTCTGGGACAAAGATTGAGTGAAACTTTGAAAAACCCCTTATGAGTTTAAGTATCCTAAACCTAGCATTCTCCACCTGTGATACAAACCCACTTCATGGGCATTACCCATGTGGGCCTGTCTTGGCATCACACCCATGGAACTGGGCTGGCAGATGGCAAGGGAACTGACAAGACTATGAAGGTCTTGCTGCCTGCTCTATCATGAGAAATAAAGTCCTTTTCCTCTGACAGAGGAGTATCCTGTCTTCTGTCAAGACTATAAGACTACAATAGGCTAACTGATCAGCTTGCACTTGGGGTAAAATCTCAGGTCTTTCATAGTTTGTTTTGTTTTAAGATTTATTTATTTATTTGAGAGAAAGCACAAATGAGCAGGGGCAGAGGAAGAGAATCTCAAGCAGACTATGGATGGAGGCTTAATCTCAACACCTGGGGATCATGACCTGAGCTGAAATTGAGAATCAGATGCTTAACCAACTGAGCCAGGGCCCCTCTTTCATAGATCTTGACATAGGGAACAATCAAATGGCCATTATTGTAAAATTAACAACCAGCTACATTATAGCATACACATATAACGAAATTTAACATAACAAAGACTTTAAAAAAATTAAATACTTCTAAATCTCAAAACATGGATAAACACTGAGTAAAAGAAGATAGGCAAAGAGTAATTTGTGACTCATTTATATGAATTTTAGCAATGGACATATGTAATATATTGTGATAAAGATCAGGATTGTGGTCAGTTTTTGCAGCCATTAATAGGGAGAAATCATAATGAAGACTACTGAAATAATGGAAAGACATTATATTATATCATGAAATATGGTCAGATGCATTTATTCATGTGTAAAATCATCAAATCCTGTAATATAAATTTTTGTACTTTATATAAATCATATTTAAAAAATTAAACAGAAAAGTATGAAAAGGAGAACCTTATTTACCAAAATATATTTGATATAGTCAAAGTTCTTTAGAAAAAATACTCTTTTTTTTTTAATTTATTTATTTATTCTTTTTTTTTTTCTTATTTCTTTTCAGCATAACAGAGTTCATAGTTTTACACCACACCCAGTGCTCCATGCAATGCGTGCCCTCCACAATACCCACCACCTGGCTCCCCCAACATCCCACCCCCCGCCCCTTCAAAACCCTCAGGTTATTTTTCAGAGTCCATAGTCTCTCATGGTTCATCTCCCCCCCAATTTCCCTCAACTCCCTTCTCCTCTCCATCTCCCCATGTCCTCCATGTTATTTGAGAGTCAATTATCATATGGTTTCACTTATTTGCGGAGCATAGAAAAAATACTCTTTAGGGGCACCTGGGTGGCTCAGTGGGTTAATCCTCTGCCTTTGGCTCGGGTCATGATCCCAGGGTCCTGAGATCGAGCCCTGCATCAGCTCTCTGCTCAGCAGGGAGCCTGCTTCCCTTTCTCTCTCTCTGCCTGCCTCTCTGTCTACTTGTAACTTCTGTATGTCAAATAAATAAATAAAATCTTTAAAATATATATATATATATATATAAGAAAAAAATATATATATATTTAAAATACATATATAATCTTTCATCCCATTTGTTTGGGTGTAGAGCACTCCAATCTGTAGATTCATAGGATTGGCTTCTATCTCCAACATCTAGTTGAACCATTTACTACTTTCAGAAAATAAATGAACTGGTCTACTTTTTGACCAACAAAAAGAAATTTAAGTAGTAAATCTGGTTATAAGAAGAAATATCCATATTGTTCTGCCATTTTACTAAAAGAAAATTTGAATTTCTTTTTCAAATATAGGTGACTCTATGGAAAGCATTAACTTTAATGCTCTCCAAATTTCTTTGCTGTAGGTAATTCTATTTTTTATACCTATCCTCCAATACTCTCTTCTTATTTTCTCATTATGAAAGTTTACAATACATATAACTAAGATAAATAAAAGTGTTTTTTACAATAACTTTGGTGCTTTTATTAATCTCATAAAGTAACATCACAGATAGGAACCATGTATTAAACACTTCATGTCAAATCAAAAGTATAGATTTTTACTGTCATATATGGTGCAGAAATTTCTCCCAGAAGAGATAGAAAAAGGAGAGGTGATGATTTTTTTTTCTCTTCCTATTTTTTTCTTTTCCTAAGAGCCTCTGAAATGTAGCATTATCAATAGTTAACTGAAATTTCTTACCACTTTAATTGTCCCATAATTCCTATCACTGCCTCCATTTGTTTTAAATAGCCTACTTTAAAACCATCAACTAACATAAATTTTACATATCTGATAAAAGCACCTAGAATTTTATGTATCAGAAAAAGTAAACTAGGCTCCTAATAGAATATTGCTCATCATTATTTTTCTACAGCAATAGGCACAAAATCTGCAGAACACACAGTCATCCTGTATTGGTAGAATACATTTGTGAATGAGGAAAACGTAGAATACATTAGTGGTATTTCAAAGCAATTAACAGTACACAAAACAACCAAAACAAGTCCATTATGTAGTCACCTAGCCATTCAGAGCTGATCTGTATTGAAAAATGACATCAGATCCTGGGTAAGGAAATGAGGAAAGAGAGAGAGGTGTGAATTGATAAAGTATTATCATATTGCAATTCAGTTGTCTTTAATAATGGAATCTCTCACTAACCTTCATTAAAAATTAAAATCTTGTGTGTATATTGAATAAGATTGCCTGCATCAATGATGGGGCACCATAGAGGAAATTATCAGTTGATGTTATAACTGAGGAAGGAAAACCTACGCTGTCATTTGGAATGTCATGCACAGTGAGATTGGGAGATAATGTCCTCTGAAAAGGGAAAAATGCAATAAATGATGCCAAGCTTTCAGTAAATCAGGGGACTTTCTAATGTAGGGTAAACATGGTCACAGAAGAGAAACAACCAAAATTCAGTGAATGTCAAGAGTCTAGAACTACTGTCTACATTGGCTGTGTATGCCTCTTTTTCACAATCTGGTTTGCTTTTTCCTTTCTGTATTTTTTTTTCTTTCCTCTCCTTCTCTCTCTCTCTCTCTTTTGTTATAGTCTGGTTCTCTTATTCACTTTAATTCACTATCCTAAAATTTTCTTTTCTTGAAATTATATATTAATTATAACTGGCAAAAGAAAAGAAAGTTGAGAAAATCTAATTTGAATTTAGCTTAAACACTAATTTTGTACAAAAAGGAAACCACAAAAATTTCACAGATATTAATGTTTTCACTGGTATTTATTAATCTATCTAGTTTTGAAGTCAGTACCATACCAGTTTGCTTCTGAAACTATTTACCAACATTCTCCACCTTACAGTAAACTTTCATACTTCTTTCTTATTACTAGCTTAATTAAATGCTGCTAAAAATTAACTATTATTAGGGCATTCTTACTCTTTTGTTAATTATGCACTTGTGAATATATTTAAGGTTCTGGTTGTAGATTTTCTGCCATTAAGTAACTAGGCACTTTTGTGCTGTTTTAAGTTGACAGCTGTAAAGATTACATAAGGGTATACCTGACCTTTCTGGCTTAAAACCCAAGAAAATACAAACTGGTATTGGAGCAAAACTAAAACCTAAAGAAGAAAGTTAAGAAAGACCTAATGTTTGTCTCTTAAACATTCATTACCATTAACTATTCCTCTTTGCATTAAAAATAATTCAATAGAATGCCAATCTGATGTTTTCAATATTTTATTACTCTTTCCTTTTCTCTGATTTTATTTCTCCCTTTGAAGATAAAAGAGGTATTTTAATTGGTATGCAATGGGAATAAATTCAGAATTAGCATATGTTGGTGTTCAATAAATGGCGGTTTTATTTATAAACTTTTCCTTATTCAAAGATTCAGGAAAAAAAAAACACTTCAGAGGCAAAAAAAGATTTCTAAACATTTTGTACTTAATGATATACTGTCTTGAAATTCACTCTGATGTATGTGTATTTTCTTTCAATTCTTAAAACCCGTTTATAAAAAAAAAAACTGTTTATACATATAGGTGGGGAGGAATATCAAAGAATATATAGAATTTCCCTCATGGCTTTACATTGACTAGGGAGAACATTTCTCCACCTGAACCTTAGGAGAATTGGTCTGTAAAATACTCTCATGAAAAAGACCTAGAATTAGTCAATAGGTGCCCCAGGCATAGTCCATGGTGATGGAAGTCAGAACTAGCAAGGTTATCTATAAAACGCAAAGACTATAACTGACCTTATTAGGATTTAAAAATTTTTTTCTAAGGCACATACACAGAGGAGAATAAAGTGAGTTCAAGCATTTTGAGAAATTTTAGAACAACTCAAGAAAATTTTTTTTCACAATTTTGAAAAGCAGAATTGAGGTTAACAACTACAAATGCATGTCTTCATATTTCTATTATACCAATTTAGAATTTCAGATAAGTTAGTTCTGAATACTTACATGCAGAAAACTATAATATGTTGGCTATATATTCTCAGATTCAAAATGCATGCAAACATCTAAATTTTTCTTATTTCCTACCTCATTTCAATATTATTTTACATTATCTGGCCTTCAAATATTTTTATGGTGGGCATCTTTGATTTTATTGATGATGAGGGGAGACAGCAGGCCATCTAAGGAATATTAACAGACTTTTAATAAGCCATGATGAATTAAATACAATAAACTTTTAATCTCAACCAATTACATTGTATCTAAAAATATAGATTCAATTTCTCTATATGTAGACATACTAGGGGAAATTATTTAAGTTTAAATTACATGAAGTTATAAAGAAATAAAAATCTTTATGATACAATTTAACTAATGTACTAATGCTATGTTTCATTTTTTTTCTTTTTTCTTTTTTAATGTCATTTCAACATAACAGAATTCATAGTTTTTGCACCACACTCAGTGCTCCATGCAATGCGTGCCCTCCATAATATCCACCACCTACTCCCCTAACCTCCCACCCCTCACATTGTTTTTCAGAGTCCATAGTCTCTCATGGTTCATCTCCCCCTCCAATTTCCCTCCACTCCCTTCTCCTCTCCATCTCCCCATGTCCTCCCTGTTAATTTGTTATGCTCCGCAAATAAGTGAAACCATATGATAATTGACTCTCTCTGCTTGACTTATTTCATTCAGTATAATCTCTTCCAGTCCTGTCCATGTTGATAACAAAAGTTGGATATTCATCCTTTCTGATGGAGGCATAATACTCCATAGTGTATATGGACCACATCTTCCTTATCCATTCATCCATTGAAGGGCATCTTGGTTTTTTCCACAGTTTGGCAATTGTTGCCATTGCTGCTATGAACATTGGGGTACAGATAGCCCTTCTTTTCACCACATCTGTATCTTTGGGGTAAATACCCAGTAGTGCAATTGCAGGGTCATAGGGAAGCTCTATTTTTAATTTCTTGAGGAATCTCCACACTGTTCTCCAGAGTGGCTGCACCAACTTGCATTCCCACCAACAGTTTAAGAGGGTTCCCCTTTCTCCACATCCTCTCCAACACATGTTGTTTCCTGTCTTGCTAATTTTAGCCATTCTAACTGGTGTAAGGTGGTATCTAAATGTGGTTTTAATTTGAATCTCCCTGATGGCTAGTGATGATGAACATTTTTTCATGTGTCTGATAGCCATTTGTATGCCTTCATTGGAGAAGTGTCTGTTCATATCTTCTGCCCATTTTTTGACATGATTATCTGTTTTGTGTATGTTGAGTTTGAGAAGTTCTTTATACATCCTGGATGTCAACCTTTTGTCTGTACTATCATTTGCAAATATCTTCTCCCATTCCGTTGGTTGCCTCTTTGTTTTGTTGACTGTTTCCTTTGCTGTGCAGAAGCTTTTGATATTGATGAAGTCCCAAAAGTTCATTTTTGCTTTAGTTTCCTTTGCCGTTGGAGACATATCTTGAAAGAAGTTGCTGTGGTTGATATCAAAGAGGTTACTGCCTTGTTCTCCTCTAGGATTCTGATGGATTCCTGTCTCACATTGAGGTCCTTTATCCATTTCGAGTTTATCTTTGTGTACGGTGTAAGAGAATGGTCGAGTTTCATTCTTCTACATATAGCTGTCCAATTTTCCCAGCACCATTTATTGAAGAGACTGTCTTTTTTCCACTGTATATTTTTTCCTGCTTTGTTGAAGATTAT